>CM073756.1:27254973-27460749 GCA_037127355.1 Schoenoplectus tabernaemontani
TCAAGCCGCATTTGATTTGGCTGCAATCACATAATATGCTATTTTAGGGCTGCCATTTTAAGGTGAGATGCAGTGAAATAAATGCATATGTGAAATTCAGACAATCGCACATGAGGTTAAGTAGTAAGGACAAGCGCTGCATCAGTTCAAATATGAGAAAGTTGTTGATTCTAAAATAAGGTACAGGAGTTAAACTAATGCTCTTGATGCAAGTCTCAGATGAAGTATCTGTGTGTGTATATTTTTATCCATTTCTATCTCAATTAATTTTATATTATTAACTTTTGAGTCTTGCTCTTCCTATTTTGTAGCTTCTGAGATTAGACTATATTGTGTAATGCATGAAAGAAAGATGCAATAAATTTGCGATGGTTTAGCTGCCTGTGGAGTGATGATAGATAGCTCAGAAGCCATGAGTGAAGCACACTTAGCTTTGTTAAAGCCCCTAGTATGCAATCCTTATCAATTATTTATTATGCTGCAAATTAATCGGTTTTTGATACCTCAGCTGATGCTTGCTTGCTTATTTTCGTGGTTGTCTTAGTTTAATTCATTCAATTAAGAGATTACTTTTGATCTGGCCAAGAAAAAGGACTGGACTATGAGAACTTTCTTATTTTTCGTGTTTTGTTATTCAGGCTTCATTCTTCTTTTGGCATTTCGAGCTTAGTTTGCGCTTCAGTGGTGTTGTTGGGCTGATTATTTCTGACTTCATGAAGAAGAAGGTACATATTGAAAGAATAAATGGATGTGTAGAGAGAATAAAGGGAAAAGAAGAGCAGCAACAAATCTAAAACGCCCAAGTCTGGATCCAAGTTTGAAAGGTAACAGCTGTTTCTAAATTATTATTCTAAAAATAGGAAGTGTCAGTACCAACTGAACAGAGACCGCAAATTAGCAAAATTAAAATAGAATGTCAGCAAAGATGGGGATGTAAAGCTTGCAGATCGTTTAATACAGAGATCTTTAACCAAAGATCAGCAGAGGCCATGCAATGTATCACCAGCTTCACACTATTTGTTCTATCTTTCTTTTAAGCATAGTTTTACTCTGATTTTTATCTTATTTTATTCCTATGACATGTCAACTTTTGAAAGTTATATTTGTTTGTTGTTGTCGTCTTAGTCCAAATATGACAGTACAATCAAATAATTATTTTTAAATCATTTCCTATCAAATTTGACATTGGTTGCATACAACTTTGCAGTCCTGTAGGTTCTGTAATGTTAGAATCTTCCTATCTTAATTAGTTTGAATTTTAATACAAAAATAGAATATTTTTTCAGATAATTGTGGCCATATGTGCTTATGAGATTGTAAACAACTTTCGTAGGTGTTGTGCCAGCTCTGACCAAATCATACTACCTTCTTTTTGCTCAAGCATGCATTAAAATTGATTGCAATTCTTGTATTATGGATGTTCTTGGTCTATTTAGCAAGAAGGCATTATTGCTTTTCTGACAGTGCTCATCATTGCAGTAATTTGGTATCAGCACTGATTATCTGTTTTTCTATAGGT
Source organism: Schoenoplectus tabernaemontani (assembly GCA_037127355.1). Lineage (NCBI taxonomy): Eukaryota > Viridiplantae > Streptophyta > Magnoliopsida > Poales > Cyperaceae > Schoenoplectus > Schoenoplectus tabernaemontani. The sequence goes on from CM073756.1 coordinate 27,256,493, forward strand.
ACATGAATTTAGATGATTTTTCTACGCGGGCTCACTGTTTTCTTTTGGTTTCCTTTCTGTTTTTCATCTATTTCTCCTCGCAGTTACTGCCCAGCCATAAGAATGTCAGCTTCTCTCTCTCAATTTGCATTCTTCATTGTTCAACGGCTTTCAGTCTTCTTGCATTCTTCGTGTCAGGTGATATTTCATTTTGCTTTCAACTTTACTTTTTTTTTTTATCTTATTTTTTGTTCTTTTGGTATGCCTTTATAACCCATTTTGTGCTCTCTCTCTCTCTCCATCGACATATGGTGAGAAAGGCATAAAGGAGAATTAATAAGAGTAAGGCAGAGTTGTGTTTCAGGTTGTTTGGAGTTTTTGTGGTCGCGATCAAGTCATTGGGAGAAACTGGAGGCAATTATGGTGCTGGCTTGTCTCCTGTTTGGGTCCATTGCTTGCTGAACCTTTTGCTGATAATGGTTTTCATCATTTTCTTTTTTCTGTCTGCGTGTCCTAATTTTAGTGCTTGCCAGAGGCCTCTCCTATGCTTTGTGATGCTTTGTTAAACCCTATGCATCTGCCCACTCTCAATCCCTGTCGTCCCTCAAAATCTTTTTTCCTCCTGTTAAACCCTATGCATTTGTACCTTATGACTATTGGATTATCTCTCTAGAATCATGTGCAGGTGTGAATAGCAATAGAAATTTGTTCTTTTGTTTTAAATCATTATTTCATTCATCAAATTTATACGTTTTACCTTTCTTTGTTCGGTGCTTATGATTTCCATTTTCATTGCATATATAGGCTTAGGGTAAAACCCATAATACAATAACATCTTGAGTTGACAAAACAAAATCAAGGATGGGAGCTCAAGGGGGAGTGAAAAAAAATAGCATATTGTAGTGAGAAAAACCTAAATAAAATCTGGGATTAGCACCAGTGTTTTCATTGCGAACTAATTTTCACCATTTTGCTGCTATTTGCTAAAAAATGAGGGGGTCAAGTAAATTTTCTTGCTTGCTACTTGATTGACTTCCCAGGACCGGATATGTGCAATTTTGTGTCGCAGCATTAAATCTTCTATAGGATCTAAGGCGGATTTTCCAATTCCTGCATGTGAAAAATAACCAGTATCCCTTTATGTCATCATTTATATTTGCAACGTGCGTGGTTGTTCAAAATTAAAGCTTTTCTTAAAGGGATGTGTTAATTGTTTCGATAAGGTTTTGATGTTTTTGTTGGAAAGCATTCTATACATTTTTGCGCTGTCCTTTTAGGCCAACTATAATTTTTACTATTACATAATAAATGTGTAGAAAAAAATCATTGTCAACTATTGAGGACACAAAGTCTCATTTTGAGCTATGTAAAAAAAATGCATGTTGTATTTTAATTTTTAAAGTACGCTCACCATCATCTTGCCATTCAATGTTGCTTTTTGTTTGTTTCTAAATCTTTCTTTTGATCGATAAGCAATTCATTTTTAAAGTTGTTGGTGAATGCAATTATTATTTTGTTGTTCAGTATATATCTGCAATTATTATTTTGTTGTTCAAGCATGGACAGCTTCTGCAATCATTGCTGCTTCGGTCTCAAGTTTGGTTGATTCACTTAAGATGACACCCATGGGAAACTACTCAGTTATGACACAGGTTGTGCTTATTTGCAAGCAACTGTATCAGGCCATACATCAAGGCACACTTGAACCAGTACCAATAGGGCAAGCAAGAGGGACGGTGGTAAGATGCTTACACATGATGAGTGAAAACCAGGAAATGCTCCAAGTTAACAAGGTAAGAAGGCAAGCTGTCAATTGTTCACATTTACTGGCAGTTTTTTGAAGAGTTGGCAGGATTGCATATAATGGTATCCCGGTACAACACCTAATGGATCAGGTAGTGGCATCAAGGAAGATATAGAGGAGAGTGTTTTTATTCTGGAAAGTTGTCCCTTTTGATTTTGTATGCTCATGTAGTCTAAATGAGGGATCGGGTGATAATTAAATAGTTAGTTTATCAGTGAATTGAGGGTATCAGTATTTTAACCCTGCATTCATGTACTCAGTACTGTTTATTAATGATACATTTAGCTGGCTTCATTGCTCCCTAATGTTTAACAATAGTTTGTTACATGATGCTCAAGTGTATTCTGCTTCAAATTTATTATTCTATTCAGATTTTACTTTAGTATTGAAGAATACATATTTTTATTCATTCTACAATAAAAAAATACATGCATTTAAAAAGAGCGCACTTAAATACACATGCATTTAATATGGCGCAGCGGAGTGCGCTCTTTTGCTAGTGTGTATTTTATGTTTGGAGCATATAGCCCTGGAGATTTTTTTTTTTAAAGTTGGATGAATTTCTAATGTTACCTCTGCTTCCTAGTATGTTAACTTGTACAGGCTGGGAGGGAGCATCTATCAGGTGATTTCACAGGTCTTGAGGGCGAAGGATTTTTTATATTTGGTCCCCAGGAAGCGGAAGTTAGTGAAACAACTTTTACTTAGTTCATACACTATTATTGTTAGGTTTATACCTGAAGAAGTGAAGGGTGTCCAATATATTGGATAGGACTCAGTTTCTGCATATTTATGTCATGGTTCATTCTGAACTGCTTTAACCATGCTTACCTTTAGCTGTTCTATATATAATGCATTTAAATTGTGATCACCTCATAAAATTCAACTTCTGCTAATTTGGATTGTAGCACTCATCTTGGGCTTGAGAATATATGTCCCAGTAGTTTCAAAAACCTCTTCTGTCAATTGCTTGCTTGTTTGAATTTCTCATTTTTTTATTTTATTTCACAATGTAGGTTTCCATATTATATATTTACAGATACACCTAGTCAGTGGAAGCAATAAACTGGGAAGCAAGTCCTAGACTATTTGCAGGAGTAGAAACTGCAGCAGTTAAAAAATTGCAACCTTCCAAATAGGAACTAGCTAATCCATGAGTATACCATGAAGTTACAAAAGTTGTACCTGTAAACCAGACCCCTAAAGCAAAATAAGCACAAGGAAAGAGCAATAGGCCGGACCACCCTACAAAAACGAAACGGTCCCTTCGTAACCAATCATCCATAATATCAAATAAATCTGGACAGCTTATGGAAACTAAATTATTATCAGTCACATGTTAGACGTTGCTTATTCTTGCAGGGTGCTGAAAAATTGAACTCAGCACTTCCTTGCACCATTAAACTAACTGAAAATTGAAACTTCTTCTGTCTGAAAAGTTCTAGTTGGGAACCATTGAACCAACTGAAAATTGAATTTTTTTCTGCCTAAAAAATTCTAGTTGGATGCTTCCCTCATAGTCCAATTAGAACATGTAGTTACCTTTATGTCATTCCTAAAGTCATGCATGCATGCTCAGGCATGCTCTGGTAAATTTCATTATATTTTAAATTAGAATCTGAAGGGTTCAAACTTCTTTCTATGTTTATCCTAGTATTTTCTGTTTTCGCATTACCTTTAATGTTTGTGACATGCACCTTTTACAGAAATATTTTAATGTTACCTCTGCTTCCTAGATTGTCAAGTTGCATGCTTGTCCAATTGTACCTCCAATTGTCAACATTATCCTACAAACTTCTCTTCTAGGTCGAATACAACAACAAGAACAAGATGATCAGAGATCTCAAATGAAAACTGAAGTGCCCATTTTTGACATGACAAGTTCAGAAAAACTGAAGTAGCTTTGTCGGTGGAGCAGTGTAATTCTGTTTGTTGAGTTGTTTTTGTTATGCGTGACAAGAATCTTTTGTTTGCTTGAGCTTGTATGGAACCAGGATCCTGGCGCTTGTAAGGAACCAGGATCCTGGCTTGCAGAGAGTCAGCAGAGTAGATAGCATGTCTATAAATTCCTGACCTGAGGGGATAAATGATTCATATCTTGTTTTTTTATTGGTCATTTTACTGCATACTTCTTCCTAGAAAGGTTTATGGCTTGCCCTTGATATCATCCTAAAATTGACATGATAACAAAATAACACCTGTAGTGTTCTCCTGTAATGTGGGACCAAAAGAGCCTGACTTTCAGACAGTGAGTAAAGAGCATTACAGCTTTGACCATGGATGAAAGTTCCTGACCTGCAAGTAAAATTAATTCATATCTTGATTTTTCCCCATCATTTCACTGTTTTTCTAATATTCTTTACTATTTCTTCTTTTTTCAGATGTACTGTGCACTCTGCTTTTTGACTGGGGTGATGGGTGGCGTGAACTATCTGCAGCCTAGTCTATTGTCCTCTTGCACTGCTTGCCAGAGGCCACTGCACTCGTTCTATCAATTTTCTTATGGTTCTTGTGGGTTCTAACAAGGCACATGATATTTTCTGGCTGCATGTTGCAGAATTTTTTATGGTCTTATGTATTTCTTTTTGTCAGTTTATGCTTCTTATGTGACGGTGAGGAAAATGAGCTTACATGAATGAAAAGGTCTGTGCACTCTTCAAATTTTTATTTCAGAAATTGAACATTAACATGGTTAATTATGAGTTTCAATTTAGAGAATATTTTACTTAATTCTTTCCGACAGATTTGAGCTGCTCTGCCTTTTGTTTAAGGTGGTGGGTTCACGTGCCTAAATTTTGCTTTTGGTTTTATGGCTGGTGAGCAGGTGTCTGAGTACTGCTATTCGGAAATGAACACAGATATTATAATACATGAGGTAATTTGTATTTTTTGCTTCTTTTTTCTTTTTTCTTTTTTCATCAATTGTCCAGGATGCCTCTATTAACTGCCGAACTTATCATTTAGTGTTTTTATTTTACTTGTTTGTTGTCTGATGACTATTTTGTAGAACCCACCCTGAATTTCACTGTAGTTATTATCCAACAATTGTTGATATTAGGATGAGCATGCAAGTAACGGTTAAACAGAGAATAATGTAACAAACAGTTGTTATCACAATCGATATTTGTGTTTTATTATTATTATAACAATAGTTATTGTTTTTATTTGTTTTAGTGCCCCCCCCTCCCAAGCCAAATGTGGCTCCACCACTGACTGTTATGTTCTCTGTTTCTTTTAGCTCTTTGTTATACCTTGTGGTTTGTTTCTATTCCTTGGTTGAGCTAAGGTTAGATGATGATCGGACATGAAAATGGTTGTTTTTAGCTGATGGCTGCTCTACACCCTAAGCATGCAACCTCCAAAATTTTTCTCTGCATTTGTTTTTGTAATGTTAATGTACCTGGTTTTGTCCTTTTTTATATTTTTTCATAATTTCAAACTATTATCTTGAGGTAATTCCTAATGTTCACTTTTATCTTTATCCAAAGCCGATTGTTTTCTAAAAAACTGATCGTTTGCTTTTGGTCCTTAACTATTTTTCAAGGTTTAGTTCTAAAACTACTATAATTGAATGAATGTAATGCATCATCTTGTTCACATATACAGGTGACTGCCAGAATATACAGTTGAGCATGTACAGTTGACATATACAGGTTCCAGAACAGTGAATTTGCATTTGGATGGTAAGTTGTTAATCTAGTTCTCAGAATAAAGTGCTATTTCCTATTCTTTGTGCATCCAAACATACTCCAAGGTGTGCGGCACATTAAACTGAGTTAGAGCTCTACATTTAGATTGTGGGTATTGTGGGGCATTGGCTGTCCCCATTTATTTTTTATAATAGCATTTATCTTTAAATGCTTAATTCTTGATGGCTACATAGTAACATCTAACTGGTGGTAGTTTCTTTATTTTTGTGATGACAGTGTGGTGAAAACAGCAGTCTGAGGACAGCGGCTCAAAGTCAGCACCAACTTGGGAATCAAAGAGGCTCGAAGTCAGTGCCAACTTCACTTCACTCTAGGCAGTATCATCTTTCTCTTTTTATTTTTTTATAGTTTGTTCTTGTTCCTTGGTTGTTAGGTGGCGTCAGACCTGAAAAGAGAGGGATTCTTGTGGTTGAGATGGCTAGTCAGAACTCTAAAAACTAACAACCTGATTTTGGCCTGTTCATCTTTTCCTTTCCATTGAACCGAAAGCAAGTTCCTCTTGAGCATACATGATGTCTATTTGCTCATTTCTTGCATAAATTTGGTCTTATGAATGATATATCAGGATAATTTTTCATAGTGTATCCAAAGTATTATTATTTACGAAGTCTGAGGATTAAGGACATCTAATAAAATTAGATGCAAATGATAATTACTATGGCCTTCCCCTAGTCAAGTCAATTATATCATTTTTTTTTTGAAGGAAAGACGACTATATGTCATCAATATTTTTTTTTTACCTTTTTCATTTGGTCTTTTCAATCTTGTAGCATGTATAGACCAGATGACTAGCATAAACTTATGCACCTCTCAGATATTTCATAATGTGAATATTTAAAAATAATGTACTTATCGAACAATATTTTTTTTTCTTATTTAGATCAATATAAAATTAGAAATTACCGGTCTATAGAATTTCTTAATAAATTGTGAATCCTCATTGCTTCTATAAATCTATGCTATCCCAGGCCGTATGAAATTAATACTTATAAACATTGGAAACATGCAGGTTGATGTTTATGAAAATCTTGTTGTGGTTGGGCAATTCAGGCATGGAGCTTGGCATTCAAAATATTAAAGTGCATGAAAACCAAGCATATTCAATTATTATGTTCTGTTGTTTGTTTTCGTTTGTTTTGGTTTTTGATGCACATTCTTTTCTTATTTTCTGTACAATTCGGCTGTCAAAAACTAACGCCTATCCTGAAAAGTTCTGACAATTCGTTGACCGGCCGGAAAGTATAGTTGAGGGCCATAGTTTCTTCTTTTGAAAGATGAAATTTTCAAATTGAGGCCCACTATTAATTAAAGGGATCTCATAACAAACAAATATCATGGAGCCACTGAGGAAGGCTATGAAAACAAGGCCTAACAAAGTTCGGCTTAATGAATAGATCCTAACTCAGCCAATCTGTCCTACTTATTGGTTTCTATGCCCGTTCAGAAAATTTTGAATTGTATGCACTTAAAGCCGCACAAATCCACCTACGATATTTCAAAGCTACGCATTCCAGAACAAAAAAACAAAAACCAATAAAAAAGTATGAATTTCAAAATGTGAAAAACCACCTATCGACCACAATTAGAAAAGCTCATAACTTACCGCAATATTCATTAACAATTTAGCATAAATAAATATTATGCATCCACTTGCATAGTTTGAAGCCTAACCTTCGAGCCTAGTCGTCTGTAGAAACAGCAAGGTTTTCCTAGATATCAACTGCAAGTCCTACCAAATAAAAATAGATGTCAGATGATCGGATGAAATGGGTAAGCATTCTCAACCAAAATATACATCCACCTACAGCATGATTGATTGATGGACTACCAAGTCCATCTACAGTTTTCAAATAGGTTATTTTCAATTAGTCATTGAATCAATAAGAAAGAAAAAAATGCACTTTATATATAGCAGTTGTAGCAGAAAGCAGTGTGCGAGTTCTTGCATCAACCTCAATAAAACTTGAAAGAAAACATAAAAATTGAAATACTTTCAGCATCCCATGAATTTTGCAATCTACCACTCAACTATTTTAATAAAAAAATTAAAAACAAACAGAAACAAGTGATGGCATTAAAAAGTGAACACTCGTGGTCCAAGATGGATATAATGATACAAACAAAAAACCATGGTCAGCTTTTTCATGCAACCAACATATCATATATGAGTAAAGGTACAGATTTTTTGTTAATGCTAAAATAAGGTTAAAATGATTACCTCCAACTTTTCATGTTGACAGAGTAGTAGCATGACAAATTTGTTGCATTTGAATTGGTATCAAACTATCAATAGCTCACAAAAAAGACCATGCGACTTATCTCACAAATTTCTTTTCATTTTGCAATTGCAAACATCTAGTTTTAGTAATGCCAATTTCTAGTACAAAGCAAACAATAAATAAACAATGGGTGGATCGAATGTTTGCAAATCTTACTAAAAATTATTAGTAATGTATGCCCCCAAAAAGATTAGCACACCTCATAAGGTATGCCCCCAAAAAATTAGCACACCTCATAAGAGCCTCAAATTCATGATCACAAATTGAAAAACAATAACATAACATCTGATGATTACCAGACATTACAACATGTCAGTTCAGTACATATGCATAGTTGCTGCGAGGCTCATCGCATAACCAACAATAACTATTGACTGCACCACGAGTTGAAATTAATAAATAAAACAAAAACCTTTTTGAACTTTGTTGAACGTTGTGGTAACTAGCTTCCCACAGAAACCCAGTCCACATGTCCACAGCTGTCCAATGCTTGGTCATTCCTGGGCTCATAGCTGGTTTCCTAACCACAAGAAAACAAAAAACGCAAATAATTCTCAACACCTTAACCATTACACTGAGTCTGTATCACCTGAAAGTATTTGACACAAATAAGAACTTCAATGGGTGACTTGTCAACCATTAATTGTATTTGCCGGACAAAACCCCATATATCAGAGTGAATAAGTTCAAAAATTTCAGAACTCCTATTCCCAGAGCTATGATAAGAGCTCTTGGTGTGTTTACACATACTAACATTTCTTTATTTGCGGTATAACAGACTCAAAACAGAAAGTGAAGAATGTCTCATACACTGGTGATGCTGTAGTAACACCTCTACAGTCATCCTAGACCCTCCTACTCCTGCCCCCTCCCTACTAAAGATGTTAGCGCTGAATTCATCTCCTCTTTGTCCATGTACCACAATCCTCTACGCCACGTTCCTGGCCCAAGTCTCCGGCCCATCCCCTTCTCCTGAAAGGTCATCTTGGGAATATTAAAAGAGAACCCAATTAAATTTTAGGATGTTTATTGAAAAGAATAGAGCATGCAATACATTAGACAATGTTACTAAATATGTACACTTAACCGTACCTTTACCAACCACAAGCTGGGATGTGCCATCAGCTATCCGGATGCTTTCTAGATGTGTCAAGTGAGTGTACGACGTGAAATGACTAAATGCCCCTGTTACATGTCAAGATGCACCGAAATATATGATCCATTCTAGTGATCTTGTGAAAATTTTAGAGGCTAGAGCATGTTTAGTACTTGTGGAAGAATGAGCAAGAGCAGCAAAATTACCCCCTAATTCACATGTAGATGTCTCATCTATGACTTTATTCTTTCCTACATCTCCTATCATTTTCTGCTTTCTTTTTAGCATCTCAAAGAGTGCATACTCCTTTGCAGTGAAGCATGTCTTCTCCTCTATTTGCGGTTCTACCATCAGATTTGCTTGATAGCCTCCACCTCCGTCTCCTCTACGGCCTCCACGACTCCGGCCGCAACCTTCAGGTTGTCCCCTCCAACCTACCTCTCTTTGGGTGGCTTTGGACAAGACTTGCTTAGGTGTCTCACCTCTCCGCAGTTGTAGCACTTACGGGTCACTATCTGTGCACTGTCATACCTAGGCACAAAGTAACTAAAACTGATTGAGCACCTAAAAGCCCACCCGGCTCAGAATGCAGTCTCATACGACTCTCTCTTGTATCATTACCGAGATTGCCTCATCTACTGAAAGGATTTTTGTTTGGGCTAAGAGAACTTACCTCCTTTGATCAAATGTCGGATTCAGATGATTCAAAAAATCGCATAGTCATCTGTGCATTGAACTCTCTGCTCTTGCATCCCTGATCATTACAGCTCGACACCGGTGAGAAGTGATCAAGATCTTGTCATATCTGCACTAGCTCCTTGGAGTACTCCTGAATGGATCTATCATCCTACACTACTGCCTCCATGTCGCGCTCAATTTGGAACACCCTCGTGTGATTCTCAACCCCAGCATAGGTTCTCCTTAGTTTTACCCAGATATCATGTACCTTTCGAATACCATCCACAGATGAAGCAACCTTTGGAACCATCGAGTTCAATATTCAAATGTAAAACCCTCAGGTGTAAAACCATGGAGTTCATTAGCTTCCTCATCAACTGTACCAGCAGTGAAACCCTCAGGTGGAGCCTGTGCCCGCCTACACAACAACATGGATAGAGTTTGCTGGAACTACATATGCTGACCTTGCCGGTGAACTATCTGCTGCATCATCATCGCAGAGATGCCTTGTTTAAACCAATTGTCTTAACCTTGACCTAGATGGTGACCTTGAATTAGCTAGCAACCTTGATCAAAATGATGATTTTGACTGAGATTGAACAGATGACCCAGAGTGAGACAGGGCAAGCGACCTGGATCCAATGGGTGACCTAGACCAAAGACACCTTTTGGGAGGTGTTATCGACCAAGTAGTGTACCTTATGAAATAAATTAAGCAATACCTATCAGTTTGACATAAATACAAGACCAACTTCCAAGTGCATCCTTGAAGAAGAACAAATTAACATTCATCCTTCAACAATGGAAAAACAAAAACTTTTTGCCGGACACCAACCCTACCCCTCAACTCTCACACTCAGAACTCCTCTCTTGTTTCGATTGCTCCCACCCCAGCAGATCACTACAACCCCTACACCCTCTACTACCCATTTTCCTCATCCTTGCACGAACCTCACCCCTTCACCCATCCCGATCAGCCCCATCGCCCCACGCCAGCAAGTCCTCTGGCCACGACCCTCCTAACCCCCCACCAGACCCGCTACCAACAACCCTCTTAACTCTTTACCCTATATCTTCCCTTTCACGGTTGAAACCCCCCTGTCGTGCTTTATGCCATCTCCTATAGCTGAGGCTGCAGAGCCAAGCACTGTCGCCCCTATCACCTCCATTATTACTTTCCTTATTTTTTATAGCCCTCTAAAATATGTAACTTGAGAATAGAATCATATACTATTCAGTTATTTAAAACTCAAATACTGTCTTTACTAACATGTCCTAACTGTTACGTCCACTCAAATACTGACTTTACTAACATGTCCTAACTGTTACGTCCAATGGTTGTGCTATGAAGTGATCTCTCGTTAAGCAAGTTCAGAACAGAATTTTTAATTTTTTGTGTACTTCAATTTAAGACAAATTTGAAGGACTGAATTGGAAAAATATGCAGACCTCGCGAGCTTTGTAGAGAGAATATCTCCATGTTTTTCCCAAGTGGAGAGAGGAGCTATGAGGGCTGCCTCAGGTACTCTGCTCTTTGTGCCTTTGCCTAAATTTAGAACATACTAGTAAACATACCCACTCTTATGCACGAACCCATATATATAATAATTTTGAACTACGATCAACAATTATGCTTTGAATAATTAATCGAGTCTTATATAGTGTTGTTGACAAGCAATATTTTTTATATTATATACATCATTATCATTGATAATTAACTAAATGAGACTATAAATAAATGCATATAGTAAAAAAATCCACACACATAATGATGTTCTTTTATTCTCTCTTTTAGATAGAAAATTCATCCTATATTAACACGACAAATTAATATTACATAACAAAATTTACAAATTATAAAATAGCAAACATAACAATTCATTTCCATAGCAATGATTAACTTCAAAAATCAAAATGAGGTAGAATCATAAACACAAATTGTCAGTAAAAAGCTAGTAAAAAGACGAGTTTTGTCCCCTAATATTCAAAGCAATATTCCAGCTTTGATTTAGGAATAACAGAAAATTAAAAAAAAAAAAAAAAAAAACAATGTACCAGATTATTTACTATAATGATATGGATAAACTTTCTTGGTAGATTTCACCATCTTGCTGCTTTGTATGAAGAATCCACAGCCTGGTACAGCTACCACCATCGATTCAAGTTCAATCTGCACCCAGCAAATTAAGGTGAGCTTAGTATGGACTTGATAATTTAACATCCTGAACAATTCCAAAATAAAACGCCTTTATTTATTTATTCATTTATCTAATTTCAAGGTTAGGGTGTTTGTAAGCCATCTAACACTTCTATCAGGGCTGGTTTTTGTAAAACAATTAATAAATTAACAAAACAAACAGAAGACACTTGCATAAGAAATCCAACAAAAATCAGGTAGCTCAGCAAACACAAAAGTTGAACCCATCGGCTTAGACTGAACTTGAAACCCAAGAACTGATAGCATCTCAACCACATAGTCCCTTCTCGCCTCATATTCATGGTCAAACACAAATTTGTATTGAACCACCATACTTAAAGATTACAAACCTTAAAAATAAGAAAATAGAATAAGTATCATTAATAGGTATACTTTAGCTGTGTCACAATTTTAAGAGAGTGAAAATAACTGGGTGGGAATGCAAGGTAGTCAGGGCTGCTTCTACAGCCAGAACTCAAATTGTCAATCTGATACAATTCAATTAACACATGCTTATCTTATCTCATCACAATATTTTGAAACAAAAAGAATAAAAATGTGGAGATTGAATACAGTCCTCTAAGTGCCAGCATTCATAAGTTTTGATTCCACCAAAGTTTCATAATATAGCTCACCAAAAAAAAATTCAGATCAGAGTCTTTAAATTTTATCATCCCAAGAGTGACTTCACACAGGAGCCACAACTCAAAAAAAAAAAAAAAATCACACCAGAGCCTATTTTAGCATCTGAAATGAATCAATATATTTTGATTTTTTTTTTTTTTTTGCACTTGAGGATGAACTCAAAAGTGACTTCATGCAGGAGGTAACAGACCAAATAATTATGCAAGAAAAAAAGATGAAATTATGCAAAAATTCTAGCATATAAACTACAATATTTTGAAACAAAAAGAATGAAAAGGTGGAGATTGAACACTCCTCAAAGTGCCAGTCCTTACCTTTTATGTCCTTCTATTACACATTCCTCTTTGGTTAGATCTTAAACCATCCTAATTTGTTTTTATCTAGCAAAATTCATTAATATCATATAACCTTTCAAACCATCATTTAAAAAATACTTGATACTTGATTAAAATAAAAGAAAATTTCTGACAAAATTGAAAGAATTAGAGAAAAAAATATTTACAAACTCTAATTTTTTAGATGGCTTAAATCTACAACGTTGTGTTTGTTATTATTAATATACTTGAGATTAATATCATATAACATATCACGCTTAAAAAATACTCGATCAAAATAAAAGAAAAGTTCTGACAAAATTAAAAGAATTAGAGAAAAAAATATTTTGCAAACTCTGATTCTTTTAATTTTGTCAAAAAATTTCTTTTCTTTTGTTCAAGTTTTTTTTTAAATAGCTTAAATCTACAACATTGTTTGTTTGCTATTATTAATATATATCATGTAACCTTTCATACCATCATTTAAAAAATACTCAATCAAAATAAAAGAAAATTTGTGACAAAATTAAAAAAAAATAGAGAAAAAATATTTACAAACTCTATTTTTTTTAATTTCATCATAAATTTATTTTATTTTGATCGAAGTATTTTTTAAATAATACATCTACAATGTTGTGTGTTTGTTATTATTAATATACTTGAGATTAATATCATATAACCTTTCAAACCATCATTTAAAAAATACTTGATACTCGATCAAAATAAAAAAAAATTCTGACAAAATTTAAAGAATTAGAGAAAAAAATATCTACAAACTCTAATTCCTTTAATTTTGCCAGAAATTTTCTTTTCTTTTGATCTAGTATTTTTCAAAATGGCTTAAAACTACAACGTTATATGTTTGCTATTATTAATATGCTTGAGATTAATATCATATAACCTTTCACGCCATCACTTAAAAAATACTCAATCAAAATAAAAGAAAAGTTCTGACCAAATTAAAAGAATTAGAGAAAAAAATATTTTGCAAACTCTAACTCTTTTAACTTTGTCAAAAATCTTCTTTAATTTTGTTCGAGTATTTTTTAAAATAACTTAAATCTACAACATTATGTATTTGTTATTATTAATATGTTTGAGATTAATGTCATATACCTTTCATACCATCGTTTAAAAAATACTCGGTCAAAATAAAAAAAATTCTTATAAAATTAAAAAAATTAGAGAAAAATATTTACAAACCCTAATTATTTTTAATTTTATCAGCAATTTTCTTTTATTTTGATTGAGTATTTTTAAATAGCTTAAATCTACAACATTGTATGTTTATTATTATTAATGTGCTTGAGATTAATATCATATAATCTTTCACATCATTATTTATAAATTCAGTAGTGTTCACTTTTGTCAAGAAATTATTGATGATAAAATGTTAAGGACATTTCTTGATCAAGAATATTAAAGAAAAATATTGATCATGATTAAACGAAAATTTCTGACAAAAATTAAAAAAGGATTATAGATTGGAATATCCTTATTTGTGCAGGGTACATGTGCAACACAGACGTAACTTAGAGATTACTAAAAGCAACATTCCCAATTGCGAATAGAGAAACAGCAGTAGCAAGGACAAGTAATAAAATAAAGCATAGAGCTTAATTAGAGCAATGAAAATAAAATATGATGATATAGAAATCAAAACCTCACTTCAAAAAATAAGAAGACGCAGCAGCAGCAAGGACAAGTACACCTAGTTCTCAGGCACCTTCATCGAAAAACAAGATTGTTAAACTTCCTTAGATTTTATTTCCCAAATCAACAAGAATACAATAAACTAATACAAGCTCAAATACAACGTATATCTTGTTGCCTTTCACTTATAAAACCATCAATATGTATTTCATCAATGACTTTCAGTTGTAGCCTGCAGAACAGTGATATTGATGATATTAGCATTTGGTAAAGATGAGCCCTGAAAATTTAAAAGGGAGCATAATAAAAAATAAATAGATGAAATACCGATAGGTTCTTATATTTCAGTGTGAAGCGCGCCAGACAGCCATTTATAATGGATGAGTTGTATTGAGAGGACAATATTACCTAAAAGAGAACAAAAGAAGAAAAAAATAGATAAATTGTTCTATTTCTCTATTTGAAAGAACAAATGAAGAGGTTTGGAAGGAGAGGGGGCTCTTCTCGTAAGTTTTTTTTTTTGTGCTGTGTATTTTGTAACTCTCCTGTCCTGATGTTTGTTTTTAGATTTTAATCCATGCCTATGAGTTTTTCATCCAAAGGCCAAATAAATAAACAGTTGAGATCACGAAACAGAGATTAACTCAGAATCCACTCCACTTTCCCCTCTCTCCTCTCTCCACAACATGCGTCACATCACTTGAGCCTTAGAGCTTTACCATGTGCCACTTCCAGTTGCTTTTGCTTGTAGAATCTTCTATCCATTACATCACTTAGAATTTTATACTACGAACTTTTATCCCGAAAGAAAGCCATCCATCATGCCTCTTATACTGTTATATATCCACAAAGATTGTTGCAAAGAACCCACTGAAATGAATATTGCTCTTAGTTACGCATTTATTTTATAACTACATTTTTAGGCTGGCATCAGGAAAGAAAAAACATATTTGCAAGTTTTAGTTAAAAAACTATTTTTTGCTATGATGCAATCAAATTACTTAAAATAAACCTTCAGTCAAAAAGTCAAAAAATATGCGAAAACAGTCTTCTTTCTCAAAAACAAAATTATATAAGGACAACTTCAAGCCCATGCATAGCGGGTCAAATTAGGAGATGTCCCCGTCTTTTATCAAAAAGCATACCAGCTAGGATCAGGAAAAGAAACCAAGAGACTGACATCGAATTTTAACTTTGTTACCTAATTAATTCCAATTTCAGAAAAAGAAATTTGCATGAGCTGAATTCCAAAGGTATGTATGCAAACTGGGACCAGATTTATAGAAAAATAGAACTACTTATCTAATTTTGCTGAGCTTCAATCATAAACTAATCCAATAGCACAGAAGCTTAAAATGAAGGTATGCGCCTCTTCTTCAAACTCGATTCAGTAGAAAATATAAAAAGTAAAAACAGAAACAGAGATATCACCTCTCACAAAGATATTGGAGCAAGTCATCATCCCCGAAGTACTCAACTGAGAACTCCGATCAATAGCAAGCAGGGTAGGATCCGTCAGTAAGAAAGCATCACAACCGTAGCCATGGTTCCTCATTGTCGATTCTTTGCTAGAGATCTAGTTCCTCTTTTGCAAGCCTCCGCCATGACCAACACACCGATCCAGAAAAATCAGCAATCCGCCTCCGCCTCCATTAACCCGACCTTCAGAAAAATCACAATCAGCACATCTCGCTGAAGCTCTGCCCAGCTGCGGCCATAAAGGCGAGTCTCTTGTTTATGTTATAGTACTGAAATGAAGATAGGATCACTGTATAATTTCACAAAATTGACATAGGAATTATTACTTTGTTATATCTAAAAGACTTGAACATTAATATCTGCTAATGGATATCACAGATGCATTGCAAATAAACAACAGAACAATATCAGTATCTAACCATAACCCCATTAAAAGAAGTTTCTGGCTCCACCCATCTGTTAACCCATTTCCAATAGCAATATTGGCCATTTTAAAATTAGTTGACGCTAAAAGAGAAATAGTCATTTATTAAAGTTTTCTTCAACTATAATTTATTTGCTTTTCGTTGAATCTTGCGCATTGGAATTTGGAGAAGTCACTTTTGCCTTGCCTTTTTCTCTACTGGCAGTTGAAGAAAATAACCAATAAACCAAGTAACCAACTAATGGAAAAAAAGGAAAAACAAATTGACAGTGACAACAGCTTTGTCCCTTTCCCCTTTGTGCAATCCACAGCGACAACAACTATTAATTTGAATTTCACCTTTTTGTGTTGCCCCTTTGCTGCTCGCTCTTGAGTCTTGTCAGCCCTTTGTGCGAGAGCAAGACATGTCTTCGCGCACGGGAGCCAGAGAGAGGTCTTCGCGCACGATTCTGAATCGCCCCTTTCTGCTTCTCGCAAGTCAGAGGGCGAGTGTCTAGGTTAATCGTTTGAGATCGGAGATCGGAGAGCGGAGAGCGGAGAGCGTCAGAGAGAGAGAGAGAGAGTCACAGAGCTGAGAGCGGATGGATAGCGGAGAGACCATTTAGGAAGCGAGAGACGCGAGGGATGTTCGCGCTAGGGTTAGGGCTTTGGAAAAGGGATTATGCATAAGAAGAAGAGAGCGGAAGCTATTATTGTGTGCGAACTAGTGTCTACTGCGGATACAGAGGTGTGATCCGCTGCCATACTTCTCTACTGGAGAGAGACAACTAGGATGCTTCCTCGACAAGCATTTTGTGGGCGGTTCGTATTTATTAATTGATGAATAGCAATGCATCATTAATGAAAAGATTCTACAGCGGATTTCATTTCCGTTAGATTAATTAATGACCGAATCAGTTTTTTATTCGTTTTTGAGAAAAAAAATAATCATTACTAGTACATCATTCATGAATGAATATGTGGTATCAATTTTATAACCGTTGAACTGATTAATTGCCTAATTCATTCGATTATTATTCTTTTCCTGAAAATGTCAAGTTTTTCTGGCTTGAAGAATCGTGTATCGCGCTATTTATCATATTATGCAATTTATTTTTACCCTCATATATAGCGATTGTTGTATATTTTTATATTATAAGTTTATATTGTTTCAAATTTCTAAATATGTTAATGTTAGTTATAGCTTAATTTTACATTTCTAAATATTACATCCATGAAAATCTTATTTATGAATAATTATGTATTACGAGGTTTTTAAACTAGTATCAACGACCGACTAAGAAAAAGATGCTGACAAATAACAATAAACGTCGATGAATTTGAATAAGATCAATTTCTATTTTTTACTTTTAATATATATATATATATATATGAGTGGATATACCGTGAGCTTAAATTCACGGAGGCCTTCCGTGAGTTTAACTCAAAAAATATATCAAATCATCTTCAAATTTGAATTTTTCACTCTCATTAAATTCTTCATATTGAAATCTTATGGGGTACAAAAATTTCGTGAGTTAATTATGAATCTTGATAAATTGATTAAAATTTGATGAATGCAAAATCAGACTACGCACCAGCAGGTGCATAAACTTTATCCCTGCATTCAACAGAGAAACTAAACCCATGATTTGACAAAAAAAAGGGCAGGTCGGGTCAGGTTGATCGAATCTGTTTCTAATCGATTCAGTTTAAAAGATTTAGATCCATTTCTGACCATTTAAATCTCCAATATTGTATTCCGTACATACATGAGGAATAAATAACCATAACCATGAAATTAGAAAGAAAAATCATGCAGTCAGTCCTTCAAGGAGTACCAGGTGGATAGCTTCGAACAACTCAGGAAGAATTTGAATGGCTCAAAAATGCCACTCACATGAGGAATAAATAACCATAACCATGACATATATAAATGTAACAAATCAACACTAACTTTTATTTTATTTTTCAGATTTCGTTATGTAAAAAACCAGTGCTGGTTGATGACAATAGTCGATGCGATTTTATTGAATTCAGTGTCGATGACATATATAAATGTAACAATCAACACGCTTAACACCCCCAAGATGTATTGCTCTCATATTTTATCCACGCCCCTCCGATGAAAGACGAGGCCCATTAGTGGATGTCCTGGACCAACGGTTCTACAGATGGTGATTATGATTATCGAGCGCAGGTCCAAAAGCAAAAAATCACATTAGCTTGATTATTTGTAGTGACAAATTAATTTGTGTCATGCTATTCTGGTTAAAACCAATTTCTTTAAATACGAACTTCATGAAATAATGAATTTAGAATAATTTTAAATTCGCACATTATTGTTCTGATAAATGATCAATAACGAATCTACGGTGCAAAAAAAACGATAATGATTTTGTTTATTTATTTTTTACATGTATAAGTTGTTTTATCGCATTTATATTATTGTAACAACTATTTTCAGTATTAGGACCGGTAAAAAATCAATTATATTCTATCTCTTTGACAAATAATAAAAAACTTTATTGTAGGCATTCTAGGAGCATCAATAATTAGAAAAAAAAGAGGGATCCTTAACAATCGGTTATTTACATATTTTTGCAATCTTGAAAATGTATTTTTAAATCAATATTAAAAATAAAAAAAAAAGATAATTTTTATAGATCATTAAATCAGAATTATTGTAAATTATATAAAATTTAGATGGACTATCAAAGAATAATGAAATTTAAAATACTATCAATCTATAAGTAACAGAGCATAACTGTAGATTTTTTATTTATTTTTATATTTATTTAAAAATCTATTGTCAAAATTGTCCGAATAACACGTTGTCAGTGATCTCTCCCCTTAAAAAATGTAGGTACGCGTAGAAAAAAAAATCAACACATAATAACGAGGATAAATAAAGAAACTTTGTTAGCTGAGTGGATAATTGTATATGTGAGATTTATTTTGTAGATGTTACGCTATAGGACAAAAAATCATAAACAACTCAACTTTTATTTTCGTACCGCACAATATTTACTATTAGGGATGTATGTATGGGTTTCTACAACATTTTACACAATTTTTTTTTAATATAATTTGCAACTTATATTCTTGTGAAAATCGATAATTATGGTTTTTATCAATTAGATACATGCGAATTATTTTTTCAAACATTAAAGTGATATATTAATTGGTTGGTATATCAGATAATACAAGTCATTGAATCAGTAGTGGAGCTTGACATTCATGTTTTGGATTTTAAGGAGGCCAACCATTATAAATCATTAACCTTAATACATTTTTTATGAGTAAAGCTAGCGTGCTCTTAAAATCATGGAGTCCTTCCGTATTTCTAACTCAAAAAATATATCAAATTATTTTTAAATTTTAATTTATCATGTTCATTAAATTTTTCATATAAAATCCTTATGGCATATAAAAATTTAGGTGTTTTGAGTTTTCTAAGTCACTATTTTTAATTTTTAAAAAATAAGCTCGAAAAATAATAATAAATATGCGATGTCTATCATTATTTTTTTAAATTAGAAATAATGACTTAAAAAACTCAAAGCACATCAAATTTTTATATCTCACATAGTTTTTGTATGAACAACTTAATGAGCTATAATAAATTTGAAAATGATTTAATATATTTTTTGAGTTAGGAACACGATAGTTTTACTTTATTTTTTTTTACCCATAAAATAAAGAATTTTGTATAAAATTTTGGATTGTAAGGGAGACACAACCCATTTTGTTAACACAAAGCTCTGCCATTGCATTGAATAAGTATCATCATTGATTTATTATTTGTGAATCCTATTGAATAAGTGTAAAGAGATATAAAGTCCTAGATCCTACGGTTTGTATCATCTTTTTCAAAATCATCACACTTTACGAGTTAATAAGCCCGCAGATAACCCATTTTAAACCATGTGTCTCTGCTAAGGCGCTGAGCTGAGTGAGAATAGAGAATCTCTCCTTCTATTGCATTATCATTCACAGGGAAAATACTGGTTACAGAAGGAATCCTGACCTGGTCCAACCGAACCAATAACCTGTAAAAAGCATCAATCCTTCATTCCCTTTTTCATAAGACAGATCCTCTCCAACTCTAGCTGTACAGTTGAGACTTGAACCCCAGGAATATCCGTACTGTTGTTTCTTTTTCTTTTCTTTCAATCAAATGGATCAAGTCAGGCGTGAAGTACAACTGTAATTCATTAATTTCCTAATAAATTCAGAAGAATAATTATACTGAATTCTTCATCCGCCCTTCCCAGAGTTGATGGCTTAAATTAGTTGAATATAAAATGACTTTATTACAAGATCATTATCCGTTTTGCACTCTATATTTGTACTGGAGAGATACAAGCTCCAAATAGCTCTTGGCCACATAAATTCGTTTCAGCAATCACATTACACAAGGATTTATATGGAATCCAACAAAGCCTACAATTCACATAAAATACTTTTGCGGGCACTCAGTGTTACGGCAGAAAAATTAAAGGAACAATTATTCATAAAACCTTTTGACAGAACTTTAGAAATAATTATTTTCTTTATGAAGACCTAAATTATTTATATCAAATTTGTGTGAAATATATCATTATTAGTTATATTATTATTTTCTATAAATTTTAATAAAAATATCATAAAAATATTATTAACTAATAAATGTGTCTTAATGAGCCAATTCTAAGCTAAAGTTTTTGGTCCGAAAGTAGTTAACGAGTCAACTCAGCTCGACTTAAGCTAATGAGCCGAGTACAAGTTTGATCCAAGCTCGGCTGGCTCATTTAAAGACCTATAAGTGCTAAAAAAGGTAGTATATATGCTAAATTTTATTTTTATTCTGGTTTTGAAAGCGAGGGAAAAATAATATTTTGGCTTGAATGTGTGTGCAAGTATATTGTATTGAAAAATGTCCAAATTAATGAAAAAGCACATATAATTGGTCTTTGACTTCGATGAAGAAATAAGTAATTTTAATTTTTTATTAAAACATAAAAAATCTAAATTTTTTTTTTGTCATGGACATGTAACTAATTAATTATAAATTGCAATGGATAGGATATTTTCCAACCGGTTTAATCAAATACCTTGTGAATTATTGAGACTCCAAATTCGTTGTTAAGAGCATAACATCCTTCCGTTGAACCTATGAGTGGAGCCTGCCCAATTAGCCATTCTTTCTCTATGCTAACTAAATTATTTTTATCATTACTTTGTTTGTTTTCTCATTTTAATAAATCTCTAAATGGAAAGATAAATTAATACACTTGTAAAATGTGTCTGGCACTAAGATTATTTACATTTTTAAAAATACAATACATAAGTTATATTCATGTTATATATTTTTTAAAAGATTGAATGAATTTTACTACAGTTGGGAACAGTAACTCTGATCTCAATCATTTATTAGTTGTTGACTTGACATCTAATCCATTCGGTTGAAGGTCATAGCTGTTCTGCACAGTACCCAACAGTATCCATCTCTTTTGAATCAGATTCTAAATTTTTTTGCTCTACTCTGGATTTGACTCTAGAGATTAATTTCTACGCATAAGCTTCAGAATTTGTCAATCAATCTCTCTGTGCCTCCTTCTCCGTCTATTCCGCATGCAATTTCTGCGCTCCACAACACACTTCCCTTTTCTTTCTATTTTTCTTTCATCTCACCTCAATCCTTTTGGTCGTCATACATCCTCTTACCTTAAGAGTAAGATTTTCGTTCATTAATTTTTCAAGTATCTTTCACCTAGCTTGACCTCCTTATTTTTTTCTTTTAAAAAAAAATAAATATAGGAAAAGAATTTGAGTTTGTCTGGCTTGGATACTTGATTATCAGTTGTAGTTTTCACGTTCTTTCTTTTATTATAATTTCCAATTATGCAAAAGGAGCACATATTCGAATTTTTATTAATAAGTCTAAATTTTTGGGTTTTGCTATTACTTTGTTAAATTTGAGATTCCACAATGGTGCACTAAGGTATGTTACTCTAATTGCTCCCATTTTGACATCAAGTAGTATTTGAGTTTTTTGTAATCTTAACTTTTTTGTATTTTGAGTAGCTAAAATTTGATAGAATGCTGCTGATTGAGGTAAGTATTTTTGTTTGTTTTGGCAATTTAACCGTGTAAGTATTGTTCTATTTTTATACGATAAATTTTAGTGGCATAACTTTTTTTTTTACCTTCCAGTCACTCTCACTTTCTTTCTTTCATATTTTGATTAGTATCACGCTACAAAGAGCATTGAGACTCCAAAGAAGTCACGGTAAAGAGAACCATTTGAATTTTATGCTTTATAATTACTATCCCGTGCAAAAATAAAAAAAAAATGTTAGTTCTATTTTCTTTTGTTAAACATTATTTTAATTCCCAATGTTTGATATTATGTTTACAAAGATCAACATATAATTTACCCTAACAAATTAATAATTTTGTGTAATTAATGGACAATCAAGACGACAAAAATGTAGGTGTTGACGATAGTATAATGAACATTATTTTGTATTTAATAGCTTAATATTAGTGCTGCCCTAGCTCAGATTAATATAAGATTAAGAGTAAGGAGCCAACATACCTTTTATTTCATGTATAACTCATGAGATGTGCATGAGAAATAAAAAGCATGAGGTAATCTTCCTTACAAAATTTCCATTTAATTAATTACCTTACATGATTGTTTCATGTAGAACTCATAAGATGCGTATGAGAAACCAAAAGCACGAGGTAATCTTTCTTATATAATTTCCATTTAACTAATTAGTTAAAATATTTTAAAATAATACTTAATTTGAGACATCTTAGATCGGACATTGCATCTTAGTTTCATTGTTTATGAGAAGATCTATTTTTAATTTTCAATGATCGCTAGGAGTTGTTTATTGTAGTTTATTTGGAGACAGTTCTTGCTTTGGGGCGGAGCCCGAGTAACCTCTGGTTACTTATGGAATTTATATATTAAGGGTTTTTTTTATCAAATATATAACTATTTAAAAATATCAAATTATTAAAATACTTTCCGACTTATAGGTTCATATGAAAAATGATGTTATGAGTATGGGAATGTTGATTTGCAGAATACCATGAAAATAATAAAAAGTTTAAATATATGAAAAAAATGGGCCGCTCATTTATATTATGTGGAGATTTTTGGGAAATTTTAGATTTTTTATTTTCTATTGCTGCTTATCCCCTACGACGCACAAACATATGTTATTCATTTTCTTCATAAATAGATATATTGTAATATATTAATTATAAAAATACTTACAGACATTATAATATTATGACAAACTTAACTACTATTACTAATAAATATTATTATAATGATTATAATGATGATTCAATACATTCTGAATTTATGTTTTTAGAAACACTATATGAAGTGCTACAAAAGAATATGATATAGAAGATTTAATAAAATTATAAATCATGGGATGAGAGGGAAGCAATAGCTCATTCAAGCTGGCGGGAGTTGATGTTTGTTTTTCTTTGGGTGTTGCTTACATGGTAGGAAATAATCAAGTTGGAGTTGAAGTTTGTTTTCTCTGAGTTTGCTTATGTGGCAGGAAAATAAGCTCATTCATGTCCCAAAGAATGCAGCCGAATAGTGGAAAGAAAAAATTGCCAACTAATGTTAAAATTTATTAAATGGATTTTGATTATTTAGCCTCATGGAGAGGCAGTTAGTTTAAGAAGAATGTAAAGATCAAAAGTATATTTTGAAAAACACTCAATGAATATAGCAATATAACATTCATATTTTATATTACAAGGAAAATTTTGCCTATAATTTTATTTTTATGAATATTAGAATTTAATGTATCATTTTTATTAGCAAACAATAAATTATTGTCGAATTAGGTTTTATATATATTATTAACTTATGTGGGACATCTCTAAAATAAAAAATAACAACAAAGACGAGCTATTTACATATTGGAATATTTTTTTTTGAAAAAATTACACATTGGCATATAATTTACAGAAATTTGTTTAGTAATGGACGAAAAAAATCCAGTCAAGAACAAATTATATTATTTCTCATTCTTAAATTCAGGGTCTATACAACAACTCTGCCTTTTCAACTCAAAAAAGAAAAAAAAATGCTTTTAGACAGGCACCCAGTTGCTTTTATACTGTTGTTCTTTTGGAAGGAAAAAAGGCTTTGGGTCAACGATTAATCAACATTAAGATCTGATAAAATGAGCTGTGACGATAGAGGCCGATTTTGAAGAGCATTTGACGAGCTACATTTCATAAAAAATAATAGGATGAGCAGTATATGAAATCCAATCGATGGACAATGAATTTGATTAATATATTATTTTTGTTTTTGAAACAAGTAATTATGAAATTAATAAGGAATCTATGTTTTTTTACCATTTAGCGTAAACCTAAAAATCATTATATTTCATTATCTTTGTGTATTAGCAATTTAATTTGTATATATCATACTCCCTTCAAAAGATAGTATATGTTTGTTTGTTATTTTCGTCATAAAGTAGAGAGTAATTCACCAACAATTCACAGTTCACATCGATAATGTTTTTTGGATAAAAAATAGAAATACATCTTATTCAAATTGATCAATGTTCAAGTTATGATTGAGATATTTTTTTAGCTGGTCACCCGCACTAGTTCAAAATCCTCTTCAGGTAATAATTAGTTCAAAAACAAGAGTTCCATACATGTAAAATTAAACCACTACTAGCATTAACATTATTTTCAAGACAAGAATAATAATCAGACAAATTGGACAATTAAGCAGTCCAACGGTAAAAAAAAATCGATGCAGCATCTAGTCGGTAAGCTACGGATGTAAACAGTAATAAAACGCCTCTCAAAGACGAACAAAAGTTGAGAAATCCAAAAATCTATCTTTCGATATCAAAGATTGTGAAGTTTATGAGAAAATTTTCTAAAATATTGGATATTGTACTAATCAATTTCTATTCAAATCAGTCATCATAATAATAGTTTCAATCATTTGAGGAATCCGTCCTTCATTTGACGTAGGAGTAATGCACTCCATTCATTAATTAGTACGAAAAGAACCACCTCGCAAATAGGCTTCTTAAAGAAGGAAGATCCTACCATTATATTTATTAAGAACAAAAAATTACGGATCTAGTTTTGATAATTCAAAATTTACTAAACTACAAGGTCAACTCCCATAACATTCCGGACCCACTTTTCATTTTCGTTCTCTCAATAGAAATTCCATATCCGTCCATGTCATATAGAAAAATCCCTATTTATTTCCTTCTTTCTTTCTTTTTCCCGAGGAGCTTTTTTGTTTTATCTCCTCTCTCTTCTATTTCCTCTATTTCTTTTTTCCCCGGAGAGCTTTTTTACCTTTTGTCCTCTCTCTCCTCTCTCTTTTCTTTGACTAAAAATTAACCTTCCCATTAAAACATATATAATAATATAAGGCTAAATGCCCACTATTTTCTTTTGCTTAAAAACAAAGAAACTTAAACAAACAACTATTCTACTCATCTAAGACAATAATATACAGATGTAAAATTTTAAGACGTGCTAATTATACCAAATTAATGCCAATAATATACTTTTTAAATTAAATGTCAACGATATGCATTTTGACTAAAAAATTCCCCACTATGATGTGTATAATTATATAACGTCTAATTAAAGCGCAATGTTTTTTAATCAATGAATATTTGACCATGTGATTACTCTCTCTCTCTCCGATGGAGATAATAGTACATAAAAGTACAAAATTGTGATAATGATCGCCAATTGATTTCGATAATATATATTTTTATTTAACTAAATGACAATAAATACTTTTGAGTCTTGACTAAACAATAAAATTTCCCACTGAGATATATATTAATATAAAGTTAATTAACGCCCAATGACTTTTTGCTAAAATATGATGAATGTTTTACCACGCAATTAATCACTCCAATAAAATTATAATAATAATATACAGAAGTGCATAAAAATATACGCTAATAAACAATTCTAACAAAATACTTTTTGCTGAAGTTAAATGACAATAGTAAATACAAAAAAAAAATATGATTTGCTATATTATCATCTCAGTTTTTATTGAAACTTCTTTTTGCATTGTTTTATTAATTAATCTAAATATTATTATTCAATTTATGTTATATTAGCCTCATTAAAAGTTACAAATCTCTTTATAGAATTATAATTCTCGTTGGGTACTTTATTATTCATTTTGTGTGTTTTATTACGCATATTAATTATTGCTTTCATGATAAATTTGTGAAACCCCACAAATTTGAAAATAATAAAATATAGAAATATATAATTAAACAGAATATAAGAAAATATGTATAATAAAATTCTAAAATTTACAAAGATAAAACTAATACCTTAAGAACAAACCCAAAGATCAAATTAAAATGAATGAAAATATAAATAATTTAATAAAATCGTTTTATCTACCTGCTTCTTTGTTTTATTAGTTGGCATTAAGAAAAAATACTTCAACTTCATTTCTTTATAATTCAGCATGCCCACTTAATTAAGATATGCACAATGAATTTTAGACATGCAAGATATCTCAAACAATTTCTAGAAAATATCTTAAACATAAGATAAAACTTTATTTATTGATTTATTGAGGAGAGGTGATGGCTTAAGACAGAGCTTGTCATTTCCAAAAAATGCGACTTATTTAATAGCTCTGTTTTTTTTTTCAATTTAAATGTGAAATCTGAATTGGTGTGGTTCGCGTGCCAAAGAAAGTTTACAAATATATGTATCAAAATTACAAAATTACAAGAAAATAATAATAATAAGAGGCATGTTTTCACTGGATGGTTCTTAAGCAAAAATTCTTCTTTGTAAAGAATTTTCAATATACATCTACATTAAACTTATAACATGTTTAATATTATGATTATGATTCTTATTAAACCGAAGCCTATGTGTTGTATGTTTTTATTCAAAAATATAATGATTGATGCATTAAAATATAGGATCCATGCAAAGAGACAAAAGTGGGTTGTGGATCCCCCGCCAAGAAAAAAAAAAAAAAATATACGAATGGATGTGATGATGCGGGGTTAATTATTATTATTATTTGAGAGTTACCCTGAGGTTAAAAGTTTGCTAAGGCTGTGTTTGTGTTTGGTAATCATTTTTTTTGGGGAATTGAGGGGAAGATGGCTCTTCAAGAAGAAAGTTTTTTTTTAAATTTCAAAATTATATGATGGTGTTTGGGAGCCATGTTTGAAAATAGAGTAAATATAGTATGCTCCTATGAGTAAATATAGTATGCTTCTATGAGTACGGAGCTCCTCCGTAATTTTAACTCGAAATACTCTAAATTTTTGTATCCCATAAGATTTTTATATGAAGAATTTAATGAGCATGATAAATCAAAATTTGAAAATCATTTGATATATTTTTGAGTTTAGATCAAGGAGTGGCTTCATACTCCGAGGATCGTGCTAGTTTTACTCTATTATATTATATTATAATATTATTATATTATTATATTATGATTATGATTATTATTTATTATTATTATATTATCACTATTGTTAGTATTGTTATATTATTATTTTGATTTTGATTATGATTATATTATTATCATTGTTAGTATTATTATATTATTATGATTATTATTATTATTATACCATCATTATCGTCAGCATCACAATTATTAATGTTTTCACTATTTTGATTAACAACTGATAAATAATATTTTTGCTTATCTAAATAGTAAAAAATATCACTCTTTCAAAATAATACTATTCTACAACTCTTTTAAAACTATTTCTTAATTTGTGAAACCGACTTTTACTCGTATCTTCCTACTTTTTGCCTCGGTTATGTAATTATGTTATCGCGTATTATATGGTTGTCAAATCCTTAGTCCCGATCTACATTTCAAATTTCGAAATTCATTTAATCGGTCATGACCTTTTTATTTTCTCTAAAATGACGAACCGATCACTATATTGCGATGTTGTGTTTCATCGACATATTAATCATAAGTTTCCAATCATCCAAAAATCTATGATTTCATTGTTTGGCTTTGGTGAATTAAAAATAATATAAACGTAAGCAATAACAAATAAATAAAGTCTGCAACTAATCGCAGCATAGAACAATATAAAGTAATTAATTTTAAGAATAGTAAGTTACACAGTGCTTTTATAATATTATTAGCTATATACATAATGCAGATTCTTTTATTTAAATATGAAAATATTATAAGTTAAAATAATTCATATCGATCTAATATTAAATGATAAATTTGCCAAATTATAGAGAAAATATATAATAAAAATCAGATTTAATCTTGGATGGGGTTTTCTACACAATATGAGCTAATAATTCATGGTGTTTATAATAAAAAAAGTGAATTATTTCAGTATATATTATCACTATTAATTTATTACCAAGCATGTACATTATTGCTAATCATAGCGCATATCTTAAGTCTTAAATTAAATTTTTATACCATAACATAAATAGAAAAATATTGAGTATTCTAATTTATAAATCATGTGCATAAATAGTAAAAAAAATATATTATGAAAATAATAGTATAGATGAGAAAGAAATGGAGAGAAAAAAGGGATTAATGGATGCAATTACATACATTCGATCAACCAAAAATAGATATTATCCGTCTAATTGAGTGATAAAATTGGTATAATAAAAAAATATCATGATAAAAAATGGACCATTCATTTCTTAGCTGCTTTATATAATAGTATAGATATAGATTTTACAATAACTATATTATTACTATTAGGGACATTAAGATCCTTTTCAGAAAATTAATATATCGCATTTGTATTATTCGTTTTTTTATAAAATTTATATTGAACATTATTCACCTACCAATGTCTGATAATCAAAATTATAGTTTCGTATGATTAATTTAAACCTAAATGCCTCATTTTTTAACCCGACAGATAATTCAATAAGATCAGTTTTTAACCCGAAAATGAGATGGTAATTTATTATGGTTCAGGACAATTTCGGATCACAAGTTAGAGCGGTCCGAGATTAAAAATCGATCTAATTTATCGTAGGACTGTGCTAAGTTAAGGTTCAGATCGAATCGAATTTGGAGCACAGTCCGAGTAGCAGCCACAAATTTCCCGGACCAAATTAGCCCTGATTTTTTTTTTTCAAATCTCTAGCTAAAGCAAGTCGTTGGCACAAAGTTTATTTGCTACGGGATGGATAAAGTAAAATTGTCCAAAGGTCAGATTTTCAAAAGTTGTTCACGAGACGGATATTCACTTTCTTCTTTATATGTGGCAGACACATCACACCATTCACCAACATTGAGCAAGGACTGGGCAGTTTCAATTTTTTTATTTTTTATTTTCAGAAATTAAAAATGAAAAAGTTCAAAATTATTTATTTATTTCAATTGAAAGTTAACTTATTAGAGAGATCTAGCTAAGATAAGCTTCACTGATCATGGCTGGGGCCTGGGGGGGAGTGGGCAAGCACGCAAGTTGGCCATCATGGCAGCGATTTGAGTCTTGTCCCTGATGAGATACTAGGTTTTGGAGGTGGGAGATGAAAAAACAGGACATTTTGGATATTACCATAAATATCTATATTTTATTTTTAAAAGCATACATTTATATCGTTATAATGGCAAATACATAAATTACTTGAGTTTAGAATGACATTTATCTATTTTTTTAATTTTGAAGTGATATTTCTCTAATTCCATAACTTTACAGTGATATTTATCTAATTTTATAAATTAATTGAGTTTAGATAATATTTATCTAATTTTTAATTTTGAAATGATATTTTTTTTTAATTTCTTAACTTTAAAGTGGCATTTATCAAAGTAGTCAGATGTTCATGACTCAGTTGTTCACTTCTTATAAGTTTGTTGCACATGTTTTAAGCTTAAGTTTTTTTTTTTTTTTTTTTTGAGAAACAGCTTACCTTTAGAAGTGGACACAAAGTATCTTTTTTAGTCTGTTGATGAAAAAATAAAAAAAATAAATATTCTATTAAAATATTAAATCTAAAGTTGCAGGTTGGTGTCTTCACACTATTGAATTGCAAATAAATAATCCCGGTGGCTTTTGTCACAAATAACGTACACACAAATATTTATCATGCGATTAATTAAATTAGGGTCCGTTTGGCAAATTAAGGAATAGCTTTGGAAGAGTGGTAATTTTGGAAGAGTGATAGAATAATATTTTTTTTGGAAAAGTGGTAGAAGAGTGATATTCTTGACTATTCGGAAAAGTGAAAATATCGTTTGTGAGTTGTTACTCGAGAATAGTTAAAATATGAATAATTATGATACTAATAATGATGATGAATAATAATAATAATAGTAAAATAATTATCATAATAGTAAGATAATAATAATAATAAAGTAATAAAAATTAATCATAATAAATAATAATATTATAATAGTAATTTAATAAAAATATAAACATTATCATAATATAGTAATATAATAATAAAAAATTATGATTACAATCATAATTATATAACCATAACTATAATCATAATAATATAATAATAAAAATATAATCATAATCATAAAAATAATTATAAATAATTATAATTATAATAATATAATAATAAATTAATCATAACTATAATCAATATATAATTATAAAATACAACATAATAAAATAATAATAAAGTAATAAAAAATAATCATAATAAATAATAATATTATAATAGTAATATAATAAAAATATAAACATAATCATAATATAGTAATATAATAATAATAAATTATAATTACAATCATAATTATAATAATATAATAATAAGTAATCATAATTTTAATAATATAATAATCATAATCATAATCATGATAATAATAATTATAGTCATAATCATAATAATATAACCATAATCATAATCATAATAATATAATAATAAAAATATAATCATAATCATAAAAATATTTATAAATAATTATAATTATAATAATATAATAATAAATTAATCATCACTATAATCAACATATAATAATATAATACAATATAATAAAATAATAATAAGTATTAATAATCATAATCATAATCATCATAATAAATAATCTTGATCATAATAATATAATAATAAAATAATTATATTCATATTCATAATATAATAATATAATATTAAAATTATATTTATAATAATAATAAATAATATAATAATGCTAATGGTAACGATAATATAATAACAATAATGATAATAATAATTTAATAATAATAATATAATGATAATAATAATAATAAAAAATAATAATCATAATATTAATATAATAATAAATTATAATCATAAATATAATATAATAATATAATAATACTAAATCTTAATCATAATCATAATAATATAATATAATCAAACAATAATCGCTATTCCGACGAGAGCTAATCCGGTATTCCACCTATAAGTTGGTATACCGGATTAGCACTATTCTACACTCTTCTACTTAGTCTAAAATTCGTTTGGCAAATTAATTCGTCGAAATAGCTATTCTATTCTAACTTTTTGCTATTCCATTGAGTGCCAAACACTCCCTTAAAGAAGATCTCCCGAAGGTCCGACTTGTCTACAGGGTCCCAGTCCCACACTCCCACTTCGAAAATTGGAAGCCCAACCAAGGTAGAGGCCGAACTTTTAAGTCATATATTTTCCAATCATTATTTTTTTTATTTTTTAAAATTAAATTCATAAAAAAATTCTTATTTTCTTCTTTAGAACTGAACTTTTTGTCTTTTAGTCAGAAGGGAAGTAATTGTTATTATGAATGAGCTCTTTTTTATCTATCCAAAACAAAGTACTAATTAAACGATTCTTTTATTTGCTTTACCGAATAAATATAAAAATCTTTTTTAAGGAAAAAAAGATACATTGTAATATCTACCAGGTTACATTAGAATATTAGATGATTCTTTAATTTATTACCTATGAAATTCTCAAACATTGAGATTTGGAGCCGAAAAATAAGAAATATATATGCTCAATTTGCAAAAAACTCGCATTTCATTTCCTAATTTTATTATAAATATGATTGCATCTAAAGATTCATATTTTTTTTTAAATGAATTAAAAAATCTTACATATTGTTATAACAAAAAAAAAATTAAAACTGAGTACCGTATTGTTGACTTAATTTTCAATACTATTGTATTCGTTTAACAAATATTACACAAAATTTTAAAAAACGTACGTGCTATTTTAAGTAAATTATGGTACCGATTGTTGACCATTGGATAAGGACAAACTGTGACGAAGACTAGTAGTAGAATTTGATCTTGGAATTGTTAATTAAAAAATGGAAAATGCAATTAATACGTGTCAAGCCGTTTACAACGAATTAATTAGACGAATTATTTAATCATTAACATAGAACCCGCTCATTATGCGGACCCCTCAATTTTAAAAATATTTATATCCTGCACTAATTTTATCATACTAATGTCTAATTTAATCACAAAGACTGTAATATTTAAATAAATTTAATTTATTATTTAATAAAAAATGATATACAAAATATAACTTTTTTTTGGCTAAGGTCGCTCAATGGTCAATGTGTAGTTTTTTTTGTCATAATAAAACTTAATAATAGATGATATTTAATTATTTGATATACAACTTTTTTTCATAAAATAATTATATTTAACATTAATTTTATTAAAAACTATATATATTACTTAGACATAATTTATATATAATCAATTATGAAGGCTATTAATTTTTTAATAAAATAAAATTATTATTTAATAAAAAATAATGCACTAAATATAATATTTTTTTCTTAGTAAGGTTGTATAATGAGTAGTTTTTTTATAATAAAACTTAAAAATAGTTGATGTTTAATTTATTCAGTATACTTTTTTAGACATCCTATAAATATATTGATAAATAATAGCAAAAGGGATGTAGAGGAAAATAAATTTAACTGAAATCTGACCCATTGCTTTTATAAATTGAATAAGAGTATTTCAGTCATTACATTCTCCAATATATAAGCTCTTTATAATATAATATATAAATTAATCATAAAGATTCTTAAAATTTTAAATAAAATTAATATATTATGTAATAAAATATAATGCACAAAATATAATATTTTTTTAGTAAAGTTGTACAATGCATAGTTTTTTATGATAAAACTTAATAATATTTGATGTTTAGTTTATTTCATATATAATTTTTTTAGACCTACTATAAATACATTGGGAAAAAATTGTAAATAGAATGAAGAGCAAAAATAAAATTTACTAAAATATTATTTTTATAAAATCAATCAATCTCAATCATAAATTGAATAAGAATATTTCTATCATTACACATTATCTCGATAACATTAATTAAAGTCTCAAATACACACGCTCTTTATAATATAATATGGATAGAAACTAATTTTATACATAGGAACTTTTTTATACCTAAAAAGAGAACTGATTCAATTTTCTTGAATGCTAAATTCAACACCTTACATATTTTTACACAATGTAGGTAGGGGTGTGCAAACAAATCGGCTTAATTGGTTTTGAACCGAACCGTTAAATTTTGGATTATTTGGTTTGGTTTTGAACCAAACCGTTAAATTTTGTTCTTTGGTTCGGTTTTTATTTTTCTAAATCGGATAAACCGAATAATTCAAAATTTATCAAATAATTTTATTTTACTTGATATAAATAAGGATTATATCAAAGATAATCCGAATATATTTATTTTCTATAAATTTTATTTAATAATTTTTTTATCTTATAAACTATATATTTTACTATTAATTTTTATAATTTTTGATTTTTTTATTCCTCTTTAAATAATATAATTTCAGTTTAAGAATAAAACCGAATTTTTTTTTGGTTTATACGATTGATATTTTCAGAATTTGGTTCAGTTTATAATTTGATAAACCGAAAAGAACTTCAGATATATATAATTATTTCGATTTGAACCGAACCGACCGTTTGCACACCCCTAATTTTAGGTCGTCCGTCCTTTAGATAAAAGTAAAATTTATAGGGGGGAGAGAGAGTGAGTCCATGGAAAAGTAAAAGCGTCTATGGGGGCGGGGTGAGTGGGATTGAGATGGACGGAGTTTTCAAATCCGTCCAGGGCATGATTTTTGTGCTCCAGGGACAATTTTTTGAAAGGTGGGTTATAAAATGACTTGACAAATTCATCCGGGGACGGATTATGTAAATGAAGTCGGGAATGGATTTCGAAAATGCCATCTTATTAGATATTTAACTCGCCAGTGTCACACTTGTGATCCCCCCCCTTCTTAATAAAAAAAATCGGGATTTGGAATACCTTATCTTTTTAAGATGAAATAATTTCTTTAGGCTTGACAACATGTGACAATCATCTTTGACTAGTTGAATTTGCTATGTAATACTATTTTTACATTTTTATAGTATCATATATAAAACATCTGTGTTTCATAAAGTTTGAATTTACACAAAACCAATAACTATTTAAAAATGCAGACAACTAATTAAATATTCTTAACTTACAAATGTATTTGTTACTATTTCATTTTGTTTTGTATTAACACAGTTCAATTCATCTCTATAAGAATGAGATAGTTTTATAAATAATTAAGATAAAATTTTATACTTATTTTAATAATACATTCAAATTTCAAAAATAATTTTAAATAAAATATTTTTTTAACTACATAATGCTTGTCGTCTTTCATTTTCAAATAACAGAAATAAATGCTTTGAATAATAGGAACGGGTCCAACATATCAATATTGACCATTAAACAACAAAGTCAACAATATTGTTTGTATCTATATTTTTATTTTTTAAGAAATAAAATCTTATATATTCTGTCCCTTCATCCCAACGCAAGGTGTTGTTAAAAAGTACATTGGCTTTCCATGTGATTGCAACACATGAATCGATAAAAATTTGTAGAAGCTTATAGTTATTTAAGATTTTTTTAAACATTTATCTGATGTTAGATTTGGAATAATTTTGTAGAATTATTATGAGAACGTGATGGTATGACATTTGAATTTGTGGGTGTCTTGTTTTGATTACGTGTAAGGAAGAAATAAGGGAGTGTTTGGCACTCAATGGAATAGCAAAAAGTTAGAATAGAATAGCTATTCCGACGAATGAATTTGTCAAACGAATTTTAGACTAAGTAGAAGAGTGCAGAATAGTGCTAATTCGGTATACCAACTTATAGGTGGAATATGGGATTAGCTCTCGTCGGAATAGCGATTATTATTTGATTATGATGTATTATATTATTATATTATGATTATGATTATGATTTAGTATTATTATATTATTATATTATATTAATGATTATAATTTATTATTATATTAATATTATGATTATTATTATTATTATCATATTATTATTATTATTAAATTATTATTATCATTATTGTTATTATATTATCGTTACCATTAGTATTATTATATTATTTATTATTATTATAAATATAATTTTAATATTATATTATTATATTATGAATATAAATATAATTATTTTATTATTTTATTATTATGATCAAGATTATTTATTATTATATTATTATATTATGATTATTATGATTATGATTATTGTTACTTATTATTATTTTATTATATTGTATTATATTATTATATGTTGATTATAGTCATGATTAATTTATTATTATATTATTATAATTATAATTATTTTTATGATTATGATTATGATTATATTATTAA
Organism: Schoenoplectus tabernaemontani; assembly: GCA_037127355.1. NCBI lineage: Eukaryota > Viridiplantae > Streptophyta > Magnoliopsida > Poales > Cyperaceae > Schoenoplectus > Schoenoplectus tabernaemontani. The sequence continues at coordinate 27,292,415 of CM073756.1, forward strand.
AATTATGATTACTTATTATTATATTATTATAATTATGATTGTAATTATAATTTATTATTATTATATTACTATATTATGATTATATTTATATTTTTATTATATTATTATTTATTATGATTATTTTTTATTACTTTATTATTATTTTATTATGTTGTATTATATTATTATATGTTGATTATATTTATGATTAATTTATTATTATATTATTATAATTATAATTATTTATAATTATTTTTATGATTATGATTATATTTTTATTATTATATTATTATGATTATGATTATTGTTATATTATTATGATTATGACTATAATTATTATTATCATGATTATGATTATGATTATTATATTATGATTATATTATTAAAATTATGATTACTTATTATTATTATATTATTATAATTATTATTGTAATTATAATTTTATATTATTATATTACTAAATTATGATTATGTTTATATTTTTATTATATTACTATTATAATATTATTATTTATTATGATTATTTATATTACTTTATTATTATTATTATCTTACTATTATGATTATTATTTTACTATTATTATTATTATTATCATCATCATTATTAGTATCATAATTATTCATATTTTAACTATTACGAGTAACAAGCGCCAATCGATATTTTCGCTCTTCCGAATAGTCAAGAATACCACTCTTCTACCACTCTTCCAAAAAAATACTATTCTATCACTCTTTCAAAATTACCACTCTTCCAAAGCTATTCCTTAATTGTTATATTTATGTTGATTGTTATATTTATGTCATGAACACTAATTTTAATAAATTTGTGTCAATTATTGTCATCAACCAACACTGATTTTTTTAATAAATCGTTTTATACAAGCACGGGTGTATGCAGTTGGATTCTTGTTGAATTCGTCAAATGCCAGCTCAGGTGCAACATATATAGATTTATTTATTTCTATTCGACTAGTAAAATAAAATGATGCACTTTTATTCGAGGCATCCACCCTTCTAGCCAAGGCGTTCATGGGTTAGGTTCAAAGAGTTTTGAACTAAAAAAATTATTTAAAACCTCTTTCATCTGTTGATTTTACACCGAAATTCGTACTTTTAATTTATTTAAAGTTTTCTCTCATTTCTTTTACGAATCTCGATGCAAAATCAACGGTTGAGAAAGACTTTGAACCATTTTTTGAGTTCAAAATCCTTTAAACCTAGCCAAGGGGAGATTATATGCTATTCCTGATGCACTTTTATTACATCCACCCTTCTAGCTAAGGGGAGATTATATGCTATTCTTGATGCACTTTTGTTCCAGGATTCTTGTTTATGTTGCCCGACCCATTTTGTCTTCTTCACGATGCAAATTGTTTTCTTGATTTTTTTAATTATTCCGGGTTTTTTATGGCAGCAGGAAACCTACAATCGCGTCGGCTAATTATTCTTCGAACAAAGAAGATATATATAATGTCCTTATGAACGATATTTCAGAATTAATATGGATCATAAATTCGATATGCAAAATATTTGTGTTGCAAATAAAATGATTGTGAGCGTGAGCGAGAAACCGTCATCTATAAGCAGCCTGTAGCCTAGTACCATGGAAATTTAAAACGAGAACATATTTTTAGAAAGGTTTACAATAAATTCAGTGAATTCATTGTTAGTGCTCAAACCAATCAACTTGATAATCAATAGTATATATATTACTTAAATTATTATTTTTCAAATATTGGATGGTCTAAATTTGAGAAAATATAAACCCAAAATTTTATAATTTTTGAAAAGAAACGGATAAATGTAAAAGTATAATGAGTTTCCATATAATTGCAAACTTGAATCAAATAATTTAAATAAGATTGTACTGAAAATACTAAAATTTGTAATTGTTTGATGAAATTTTGTAGTAGCTTATAAAATTATATAAGATTTTTTGAAATATTTAACTGATGTTATGTTTGAAACATTTTGTAGAATTATTATAAGAACATGATGGTATGATACTTGAAATCGTGGGTGCCTAGTCTGATAATGTGCAAAGAAGAAATAAAAGAACCATCGGGTGTAAAGGATAGAATCGTGGCTCACCTCGATTTCTCCGTTAACAATGATGAATTTTTGAATATTTAGATTTTAGAGATAAAAAATGAGGCAGTTGAAATCTTTCGATGGAAATAAAATCTCCAGAATATGTCGTTCACTGATCGACGCGCCATCAACAAATCTTTTCACCGCCTCGTACGAGAGTAACGAGACTTGAAGAAGAAGAAGCAATTAACTAATTCCTTTTACCTTCTGTAATGTAATTATCCGGTCAGGAGCATGAACTGAAGCTCAAAATGAGGGTTATCTTTTTAAGAGTAGAGGCAGTTTGCCCTTTTCTCCTCTTTCCTCCAACCAGAAAATTTCCTCTTTCTCCGTCTCCCTCCCTCTCCCCTCTCTCTCCCCATCCTCCTCTGTCACTCTTACTCTCCAGCACTTGTGAAAAATAAACAACTCCTAGCGCATCCAATCGAAGTCCAAGTGCAACGGCGGCCAGCACACTCTTCCTCACTCAAACCCTAACAAACTCTTCCTCCGCGTTTAAATTGGCGTCGCCTTGTCGATCGTTGATTTCCTTATTCCACTGCTACCTGCCTTTTCGCGCTCCCTTTCCTCAGGTCCGAGGTTATAATTTCTCATATCTGTTCCGTACAATCTAAATCAAATAATGTTATCTACTTATTATAGCCGAAAACCACTGAAAAGGAGGGATAGAGAAGAATGATACATGGCGTAGTGCAACTTCAAAGGGATAACGGTGGTGCACCACATGTACTCATCTGCATGTGCAAGGTCAAGTAGTGCCCCGTTCTGAGGCCGGTACATTGATATTTTCCCCTTATTTTTTATATGATGTTTGCTTCTGCTCTGTAGGAAACTAATGGAGTCTTCAGTTCGAACTCATTTTGATGATTGTTTTTATAATAATTGACAAATTTGTTAGCATTTGTTTATTTACTTCTAAACTAAATATGTCTAGTATTTAGGATGGTGTTTTGGTCTGATGAAGCGTATGTGACGTTTAGATTATGTTAATGTTGTCAGATTTGTGTATTAAAGTATTTCTCATTTGAAACTTAATCTTATATTTTTTTTTCTGATTTTATTTATTAATTTTGAATTACTTTTCTTAGTATTCAATTCAATTAATTATTAATTGTCAACACCAGAGCTTCACATTTGGACCTCTATTATTTTCGATTCTTGGTCTAATTTTTATCTATTGCACATACTATTTGGGCCAGTTTTTATTAATAATAATTATTATTAAATTAATATTATTAAAAATAAGAGTGAGAACCGTAAAATTTTAAATATACGAATGGCAGCGCGCGCCCTTTGTCGGTGCGCGCGTTTAAATCAAACCCCGCGCAAATGAGATGAAGAGGCGTTTTGTATATATAAGAAGCAAACGCGCCACGCGATGATGTGGCGCGCTGCCATTCGTATATTTGAAATTTTACGGTTCTCACTCTTATTTTTAATAATATTAATTTAATAATAATTATTATTACTAAAAACTGTATTTGGGCTTAAAACGAGGTAGTGCTCGGTGATGGAATTTGGGATTTTACTGAATCTGGAACTTACTTGATTTGATCTTACAACTGAGCTCTAATTGAACAGATTTTCGACAAGTTGAGCTGAATCTGAAATAGGCCTTGAGATGTTTTCTTGGACCGAGTGGGGCTTTGAGTCAATATTTGCTCACTTACAGCCCTTATCAGAGCTTGATGACTTAATGTATTTTCAGCTTGGTGATTTAATGTACTTTGAGTTTCAATCAATCAGGTCAATCAAAGCAAACATTGTTTGTTACCTCAGTTTCCTGTTTACATCATCATTCATTAATATAATTTCTTTTATTTTATTTCAAGAAAAAATGATGTGGATGCAAGCTCACGATAAAAGGGTGTAAGATCATTGCTCTTAGTTTATTATAAAAAACAAATTGAAAAACTATTATAGATAGTTTATTATGACTGATGTAGTTAGTCATTGTGCTTTGGTTGGGGTTAGCCCATGCAACCCACCTGATGGACCACAGAGATAGAATGACCTGGCGTTATCATAATACTATTTCCTTCTATAGTAAAACAGATATTTCATACTTTTATACTTCTATGGTTCACGGTTATGGATGATACTGTCGTCAGGTCTGCATAGGGGCATATATAGCTTGTTGATGCTCTTTTTGTTGACATCAAGGTTAACACTTTTTCAAGCTTGTGTTGTACCAACATGAATGCATAATCTGAGTATATCATTTTTCCTTTTTTTTTTTATTTCTTTTATCAATAGAATACACAAACTGGGAGGAGGATATGGATGATAAGCATCTTATTTATCGACAAATTACTTCTGATATCCTTTTACAACTCTTTCTGAGATTTGACATATCCTTGTCATTTTTTTTGCATGTTATACAACTTCAAAATGAATTTAACTCTGTTAAAATTTCTTTTGTCGATCTAACTTGGTCTATATTTCAATTAAGGCAGCGTATTTATTTGAATTATAAATGCAGTAGTTGAGGTGTTGACGTGCATCCACTAGCAACATGGTATATGCTCCATACAACTTCAAAAGAAAATATGAATTCGCTGACCTGATTTAAACTGAGTTTCAAGCACTAGAATTGAACTTTCTGTGCTCTTTTTTAATTTCATTTTTATATCCTCAGCTTCTTGAAAAATCCCATGCAATACTTGAATCTTGTTTTTACCATAAGTCCACGACCAAAAACTTAGGAGATGCTAAGGCTGCCTTTGTGGCGAGTATTTCCTTGATGAGTGTGATTCAAGAAATGAGTTCGATCTAAAAATTAAGATGGTTGGTGTTGAACTTTCCTCAAGCTTTCTTTTTCGTGCCTACATGGAAGGCTATCAACTTATCTTTGTAGTCCTGTCATACTCAGCTGCACATGTTTAATATATTATGATTGTTGTATGAATAAGTAACAGTCAAATGACTTGTATACCAGTGCATTCCAGCTGCTGGTCATGTCTAACAATCACTTTGCAACTCTAATATTCTGACTTCCACCAATAGGTTTAAAAGATTCATAAACAAACTCACAAAAAGCAAGCTAGGAGCCAGAAGCCATCTAACACAACTGCATAGTGAATGCTCATGATGACTTGATTAAGCATTTTAGAGTAGCAAGCTCATCTAATGATGTCTCATGTAAGCTGCAGTTTAATAATTATTGTCCTCTGATAACACTCCAGAATTAAATATAAATTTTTCCTTGACTTGTGCTATAAATGTGAAGGTTTCTGTTTTTTTTCTCTCTTGACAGTTCATGCGTCAGTTGGGATTAAATCTGAATTTCATTATGAGGTAAAGGCAAGCCAAAATAGTTCTTGAAAGATGTGAGGAAGGTGGACCAATAATCTCGGCAAAGCTTTAGTTCTTGTGGTGGCAGATAGATATCTTTCATTTCCCTCTTCCTTTTAGTTGCACCTAGTTCCACTGGCTTTATTGGCAACACAATTAGATAATTTATTTTTAGTCGTACGTTTACTCGTGATTATGTTTTGTCAAAGCTTGTGGGACAGCTGTACAAAAAGTTCCAGAATGGTGTAACTAGTAAAATTAATCATTGCAAGTAAAATCTATTATAAATGTTTCTCCGGATCTGACAATCTTGACAACCAATTTCAATAAAAAAATATTCTACTAACATATTCTTAAACTTATAGAATGGTTGTATTTTAAGTTTGATGCAATTTGAATATCATTTATTATTCCATCGAAAACCAATAAACTTATTATATGCCAATTATAATGATTTATATTTGACAGCCTTTGGTGGAAAATATTGAATGACACTTCAAATTTGAAGCACAATCTATAAATTTAAGAATTTGTTTGCATAAGTTCTTCCTTTTTAAGATTTTTTATGAATTCAAATTTGTCAAAATAAATAGTTGTCAAAGATCCCATCCAAAAAATATATAATTCTGTATTCTGTTATAGTGTTATGTCGGCGTATATGGTGGCATATATATATAGGGGTAGGTTACGGTGCTTTGCAAAGTAAAGATCCGTTTTTACTTTGTATTGAGATTTCATATTCCGACGGTTCAAATAGTCAATCTAAGTTGCTTAATAATTTTTTTATGTTAAAATCTTATAGGATATTAAATTTCATATTTTTTTTAAGCTTTCTAGTTATTTTTTAAATTATTTTTAAAAACAGCTTTGAAATAGACCATTTTATTATGTTAAACAAGGCAGTTTTTAAAAATAATTTAAAAAATAGGTAGAAGGCTCAAAAAATCATGAAATTTAATATCCCGTAAGATTTTAACATAAAAAAATTATTGAGCAACTTAGATTGATCATTTGAACCGTTGTGATATGAAATCTCAATGCAAAATAAAAATAGATCTTTACTTTACAATGCATCGTAACCTTTCCCAATATATATATTTATGCTCAATCATCAATTTGTTATTTTCTGTGTTGGATACATTGTTAGGCCATTGTTAGGCTAGGACACCTCCCATCGTGTTGACTGTTGAAATTATCATGTATCTGTTTTTTTTTAAGTAGTGCATCATGTATCTGTTATATGGTGAGAATTTATTAAGAGTTTCTGACTTTTATTTTATGTGGATTTCTTTTTCTAGGTCCAATATAGTAATAGTGCTGACTTGGGATTTGAGATTTTGAATTAAACATGACACTCAAAAGCAAACTACAAGCATTTTCTTCTCTCTAAATATCTGATATATTTATTACTTATAATAAAGAGGACGCTTCTTCATACATGTACGTTAGGATCACTCAGATACTTACTAGTTTTGATAGAAATTGGAACCAATATTTTTATTACTCTCATGATCTGCTAGCCCGTCTTGAAATGGAAGACCTACCTTTAGCTGTTCAAATGAAGTTGCAGTATAAAATAGACATTCTAACTAGTTCCGTAGTATATAGTGCTGCTAATTTGTCTTACTAAAATACTTAGCAGCTAGCAGGAAATTTATGCTAAAGCATTTTGAGATCTTGTATGAACTATGAACTAACACGTAGAAACTGATAACAACCGCCCTTAGTTTATGATTGTAATTAGCTATGATTTTTTTAAACAAAGGTGTATATTGCCTTCTGTTTGGTCAATAACTTGAGAACGAAGACCTATGCCATACGTGACTTGATTTTCTAGCATGAACTAACATTTCGAAAGTAAAATAACAGTCATTTTTATTTGGGATTGCAACTAGTTGCTGGTTTGTTCACTAAACGGAGAGAGATAACCTGGACTTTCTTCTCATCAAGAACTCGATTAAGAAAACCTATGTACTTGTTTTGAGAGTACTTGGCATTTTGGCCTGTTCAATCTAGAAAGAGATGTCTATCTCAGTGAACATCAAATATTGTAATTTGTTTCATCCCTGTACTTGTATTCCATTGATCATAATGTGTTGAACCTGTCATCCCATATGTGTTGCAAATTTACTGGCTGTTAACTTTAAGTCGAATGACTTTTAATGTGGTAGTTTGCAAGAATATATATATATATAGGGATGGGTTTGGGTGCTTTAATGATCAAATTTGCTACGGACTAAAAAATATAGTTAAATCATCTTTAAATCTTGATTTATGAGTCTCAGTAAATTTTTTATATCAAAATATGATGAGATATAAAATTTTTCTATTTTTCAAATTTTCTAAGTATTAGTTTTGAATTTTTAAAAATGAACTAGAAAATATATATTATTTTTTTATTATTATTGAATCATTTTTAAATCATTCTCCCTGTTTTTTGGCTAACATGGGACGCGACATAACATGAGGTCATGGGCAATGAAAATTGAAGTTTAGTGACCTAGTTTTAATCACATACCAAACGCAAGATTTGTCCAAAATGATCGTGTCCAGTTTGGTTCATTTCAGTAGAATTTTGTTCATCTTGTTATTTACTTGTGAATGTGAAAATGTCAAAGTCAGGTCTAATTAAAAAAGCTAATATATATTTTGATTTTGAATTTTTGGAATTAAGATGTACTTATTTTCTTTTTAATATCTGTTCGGGTATCAATTATCATACTTTTTTGCACTGCATTCGCACTCTTTTGGAATTTAGTGAATGCAGCATTAGGATGATGAGTTGGGCGACTTCTTCGCTGAACTGCTGAATATGTTGAAACCAATCCCTTGGTTACTTGTACTCTAAACGACGTTATTCTATTCATTATAGGGACTACTAGTACCCACCCAGATGCATAATTAGATTTTAACAAACGAGCAGTTGCTATTTACTCTATTGATTCTCTTTTCTCGTATTCTGTTTTTTTGTCAGATAGGTAAACAAGCACCAATGACCAGCAAAATATGTGCAAATATTTAAGGGTGTATTGAGTAGCGTGATAGTTATGTCAGGTTGTCTAACATTAATTATTGTACTAAGATTTTTCATGAACCAGTACTTGTAAAACTTTCTGTGGTTACATGTTCTTCAAAATCTTATGAAAATTGGAGCGTCTTGCAAAAAAATTGTTATAAGTATATCACTAATTTTAGTTTCAACGTTATGCTTATATATTTATTTTTAGTCATCTACCTACAGTTCTAGCGACCTGTATGTTGTTCTTTTAAATTGCTGATATAACAATTGGTTAAGACAAATAAAAGAACAAAAAATAAACAAACAATTATTGAAATTTATTTTATTTTATTATTTTTTGAAGTGCTTATTGGCTTGTGACTACATGTTGTATAATTAAGAATACAAATTTAATTTGGGTAAAACTGTTTTGTAGATCCGGCTTGTCTTTCTGCTGAATTTGCCTGAATTATGAATGAGCAGTTTGTAGTATTGACTTGTATTCACTTGGAATATGCTCCATGCAACTTTTGTCAGTTAAACCATAGAAAATGGAGGTTCTACCAAATTTCTTTTTTTTTTTTCATTTCCCAAATTTGTGAGGTCTTGTAGTTGATAGTCAGATTATATATCTTGTGTTTATGTGGGTGAAATTTGCAATTTTCAGGGCAACACTGGTATGGTTTTTTCCTATGAACCTCAAATGTAAAAGTACTTTCGTTACCTGAACTTGTACTTTTTCTTTGGAATGAGGTCTTGGAGAGTTTTAGGCACAGACAAGAGTAATATTTGTGGCATGTCCCCTGCAATGTAGCCTTTTTAAACAATCAACTTTTTATCAATGAACCTAAATAGTGCAGTTAAGCCTTGCATTGGAACTCTGTAAGAGAGAGATTCTCGAGACACACTAGTTTACTGAAATGCCTACACCTTAGTTCAGTGTCGATTTTCATTTTTTTTAATGTGGAAATTTTATTTACATTTCATGTTCTGATATTTTTTCTATTTTATTTATTTATTTATTGATCTCTTAATTACTTTATTAGTTGAAATGCATGCATTTTGTACTGCAGATTTCACTTGAGTACATGATTAGGAGGGAAGGAGAGGTGTGGAAAGAAAAATAGAGGTGACTAGGATCCATGGCTCTGCAACCTCTGTCTTCAGAATATCATAGGTACTATTCCTACGAGGCCATTGTTTTACAATATCAATTATTTATTACAATTAAGCTTGGTTTTGGCCCTCAAACATAGAATTTGGTTTAGCTAGGTCTTGGAACTTCTCTTTATCTGACAAGCCTCCTAATTTATTGCACATGTATATATTATGTTGACACTCCAACTAAAGATGGTGGAATGACAACTCAATTACCTGAACATCATGGCAATAACATATTAAGAATGGACATGTCTGCTTAATTACTTAATTACCTGAGTCTTGCATATGCATCATCCCAATAGGAACTCATAATTTTCACCTGAACTATAGTTCAAGGCACTGTCTGCTTTTATTTTATTTTATTTTTATATTTCTGGCTTTCTAATAAATCATATGCAATATTTCTTGACTTGTGTGTTTCAAGACATTAGGCAGTTTTCTCTTCTGGCATGACGTGAGTTTCAGTCTGAATATTAAGATAGTCATTGTCTTCATTCCTCAAACTTCCCTTTCCGTGCTTACATGTGGAATTTATGAACATACATGTTTTTACAGTCAAAATAAAGCACACGGTCAAATTATCATGACTTTGTGTGAATATGTCCCGGTCAATAGACTTGTATAGTAGTGCATTCAACCGCTGATCTTGCCTACCAGTCACTCTCAAATCTAATGTTCTGATACTAACAGTAGGATTTATAAATTCATTCATAAACGAACTATAGCAAAAAGCCAGTTAAGGTCCAGAAGCGATCCTAACACAACTAAATTGCTTTGTGATGGTTAATTTTATTAAAGAAATATTTCAAGCATTTAGCTACTGGGAAGTTCGTCTTATGATGTCTCATGTAAGCTTGCAATTTAACAACTATTTTCCTCCAATGATGCTCTAGAATGAAGTATAAAAATATTTTTATATTGCACAATATAAAGCATTTTTGTATTTCATCAATTATTAGGGATGCCATATGTAATTGCTGGAAGCAGCTTTTGTTTGTCGGGGTTTGCCTTTCTATTTTATTATCGAAAAATATATGGAGCCCCATCACTTGCCTCCTCTATTTCCCTCATTTTCTTAGAAAAATGGACCCCTAAAAGTAAAAAAACGTGTGGGGTCCGGTCCCTCCTAAAAGTAAAAATATATGGAGCCCCATCACTTGCCTCCTCTATTTCCCTCCTCTATTTCCCTCATTTAGAGTGCCTATTGGGTTGGTTGGACGACATTACATTGGGATATTTTGTGGACAACAAAGATTGTATTCAATCCTGATTTGTTTGTTAAATTCTGAATGAAGTGTGAGATTGGAGTTGATTTGGGCTATACAAGAAAATTTTGGTTTTCCCATGATCTTATTAATTTGTTCTTTTATGGATCATGAAAATAGCTAGCTGTATCCGTGTTTGTGATGTTGGAGATGAAGGGGCGAGACTGCGAGAGCTGTTGGACAAGCGACTGGGTACAGATTGGTAGTAGTAAGGTCGGTTCTAGTTCATCTTCTGACATGTATTAGTAAGGTCTGTTCTGTAATTCTATGTCTAAAAAGCATCACAAATTACTTACAATTGCAAAATATGGTGCAAGCTGTTGTATGAAGAAATTGAAGCCGGCAAGAGATGCATGGCAAAAGCCAGCTACACTAATAATTAGGATAAATGGGAAACATAGTGGATTTGGACATTGAAAATAATAATATGTTTTCGACAATTATGATTTTATTAGATGGTCCGTATTGCATGTTTCTTAATCAGCCATCTTGAAAACAAGAATATAATATATGATATTTCTTTTTCATATGGTTGTACATATTTTTTTAATAAAAAAATTTGATACTAAAAACCCAAACATAATCCAAACAACTGATTGATTTAAACTAACACAATTTATATACTTAAATATTATGAAATATCAAAAAATATTATTATTTTTCCAGATTTTGAAACATGACGCGTACGATTCCATTGTTTGGTCGATGACTCCAAACTAATCCCAAATTGCCAAACAAGTCACAGACCTAAGTTGGTTTGGATGAACTGCTTTTAGCAGGAAATCCTTCTCTATACAGGTCCTCGTACGAGGGTTTTTGAATCCATGCTTTCCTTGCTTTCATGGATGGTTCACCTTGAGTTGCATTATTTTATCAAAACATACTTTTTGATGCGGGCAGCGGGTTAATTTATTTAAAGCTTTTGTCACGGTTTAGAAAAAATACTGAACAAATAAAGACAAAAGGTATTTTGGACTTATTCCTTTAATCAATTTAGTCCAACTATGTCCAGTAGTATTGTTAAATTAATTTTGGAATAATCATTTAGCTAAAAAGTTTAATAAAACGGATATGTAGATTAATTAATTAAAAAGTCATATAGTGTTGTCATTTGTTAGGGGTTGACTGTGAAATGTATACGCGAAAATATGCTATCATCTCTGTATTTGGATCACTCTAAATTTAACAAATTAATCTTCATGTCTTTATTAAATTAATTGCGCACAAAAAAAACCAGTCCAACTCAAATCCAATTCGATCCGATCCGATCCGATCAAAATAACTACAAACCAATTGAAATTAACTTAAAATATAAAAAAAGATCAGCATATAATTACTTAAACCAACCCAGTCCGATTCTGACACAATTTCTTACATAAAATTACTTGATCACCATCCAACCTGACTGACCCTATTGCCAAGTCTGATTGGATATATCACATATATAAAGATTGGATTTTGTTATAGTATTATTCTTTTTTAGGAGAATTTTGTTATAGTATTATTGGAAATCGCCGAGGGACTAGAGCGTCAGAGCATGATGGTTATAACTGGTTGTCATTCCTTGAGGCCGTGTTCGGATGTAATCCATCCAATGGGAATTAGCACTCATCGGTGTGGGTTCCCATGATATCAATTGATGGGTTTCCATGTATGAAAATTGATGCAAACATCAATAAAAATGAGTGTTCGGATGGTTGGGTACTTGGGTCAGATGAGAAATCTGATTACTACATATATTTTAATTGAGAAATGAGAAAGAGACAGAGCCATTAGCCAACTTCAAACCTCTATTTTAGAATTGAGAAATGAGATTTATATTTTTTAATTATTAATTAGATCTGTCTTTTCTAATTTTATTATTTTTTAATTATTAATTAGATTATTATCTAGAGCATACAATCGACAATATTTTTTTAATTATTAATTATATTTGCCTTTCCTCTTTTGCTTCAAAATATTCAACAAACCTATTTGCAATTTAGCAAAAAAAAAAATCAAATTTAAAAAGAAAAACCATGAAACATAAATTTTCGTGTGCATGTAATAAGTAGAGAGAGAGAGACAGAGAGCGTTGTGTCAGTAACTGGGAAAAAAAAAAGCAAGAGGTCTGAGCTAATTATTTTTTTCCCATATTTTATTGAAGGATGGGAAGATAAGATGGAAATAAAACCTATTTCCATGTACACATATCAAGGCTGTCGAACAACATCAACGGAAAGTTTTCCACCGACTGAAAAATCCTGTATATTCTCATCAGATGGGTTACATCCGAACACGGCCTAAGGGATTGCAACCTGGGGAGCTCACGAGTCACGAGACTCACGACAACGTATACCCTGATACCGATGTGTTCATGTTTTGTGATTTCTCTTCTGGTTGATACATTGATACTTTGATGGGCAATGATGACACGTGAATGGTCTATGATGACTCATTTTATACAACATGGCATCACTATCACATAGATTTTGCTCAAAAAAGATATCAGATGGATGAAATCGACGTCAGACACGTGATTCTCTTCAAGGATGTGCTTTTTATTTGTGCGCCACAAAAAAGGCAATATAGCCTATGTTTAATTTCATTAATGTAGTCGGTTGTCTGTGTTTTTTAGATGGAAAAATGATCATGCTAAGTAAAATGCAGTTACCTAATATTTACCTTTATAATAACAAATCATATAACACAATTGTTGTATAATCATTATATCACTGAAGCTCTAATATTTAAGCCAGAGAGTGCAAAACTGATCACGCTTAACTTTTACGCCATGACTCCCTGAGAAAAACTTATTTAAGCCAGAGAGTGCAAAACTTATTTGTTTTATATTTTTTATTAAGTTGACTTCATTGAGAAATCATGCTGTGAGATCATCCAACTCATCGGAAAATGAATTATTAACAAAAGTCGTGACAATATGACTATGACGAGAAAGAGGTGCATTGAAAGAGTAAGAAAGAATCACATGAGATATTTCTTCGAGAAAAAATAAATAATTCTTAAAAAGATCAGACGAGAGAGAGACGTGCATTTTTTTTCCCTCTCTACTAACTAGGACTTCCGATTAACCGATGACCTATGCCTCTTTTTTTGAGGTATCTTCTAAGATGCTGTAAATCAGTTCCTTTTACATAAACAATACTACGATCTGAAAAAATAATATTACGGATAATATTTAAATTCAGTAAGCTTTATTATTTAAATTTGAATAACTATAAAATTTACAGTGTCTTAAAATGTGAACTTTTTTTAGGGTGACCAATGTGCGTGAATCGTACATGTTATATTACGGAACCAGGAAGAGAGTAAAGTGAAGTTTTACACATATACATTTTTTTTTTCATTTTTTAAAAAACAAAAATAGGCGCATGTGACACGATATATATGCATGAATCGTACATGTTACAGCAAATCCACTCACCCAATAATTGAATGAGTTTAAATTCAAGGGCAACGAAGTCATCGAATGAGCATAAACTTCATTTATTAGAACATTTTCAATTAAAGGTATTTTCTTTAATTTCACTTTGTTTCGTCTCTTTTTCGGTGCTCAAAATTAATTGAAACCAAACAAATGAAATAACTTGCTGGAAATTTAGCCGTGCAGTTTGCGTTTTACATAACAGTCCAAACTCGACTACGCAAGTTATTTTTTAATTTTCAAACTCATTTAATTATATTTGAAAACTATTTTATCAAGTGATCTCTCCATTTAAGTTTATTCTTCAAAAATTCTAACAACATATATACAAAGAGATGAAACCTGAACAATATAATAAAATCTTTTTAATATATTAATTAATTCGGTGCCAGCAAACAGTCGGTTCAGTCAAAACAAAAAAATCAATTGAGTTGTAATTGGTTCTATAAAACGGAAATAAATTGAAACAAATGGCAACAGAGTAATGCCCGAACCAAATAACACGTGGCTTGGGCGTTTACTCACGGGGAGGGATCCCTTCACAATGGATTATTTTGACAATTATTTTTTTCGAGAAAAATATTTTTACAATAGAATTCTAAAAAATAAAAAAAACTTAAAAATAGAAAGAAAAAATTATGGGTATATAGCTTGTATATTGATAGTATTTCAAATTTTATGCAATTTAATTACTATTATACTAGTATATTGTCAGTGCGTTGCTATGATTATGTCTTTTAAAAAATATAAAAATTCATATCTTCATGTGAATAGAAAGAAAATAAAATATGATGATAATTTAATAATTAATGTAAATTTCAATCATGAATATACAATTAATGTAAAATAATACAGAATTGAGAGAAAAATTGACATTTAGAATTTAAAGAAAGTTAAAATTCACAATTGATGGCAATCTAAAAAAAATAAAGTAGAGAAATTGTATCCTAAATTATGCAGCATTTCATGTAACAAATAAAATTGAGAGAAAAATATAACTTCAACACAAATGATCATAGAGATAGTAATATTATTTGATGAATAACTCAATCCGATAACTGATATTAGCTCTAAAAATTCAACAAAAATTTTGGACCGTTGCATAATCAAAATACTTACGTACTTAACAAGGACAAAAAAATAGAGATAGAGATAGATGGTCCATCAAAACTCGTTAGATTATTATTGTTGCAAATCATATAAATTTTTGATGATATTTAATGGACTATCAAATGATATCTAAATTATATAAAATTTAAAACACTATTGTCTATAAGTTAAAGAATATATATTATATTTTATTATTTTATATATTTTTTAAAATGTCATTGTCAAAATTATCAAAATAACTTGTCAAGGATCCCTTCACTTTACTAAACTGGGGCAATCAAGGGCGGATTTACTCATTACAAAATTGTGCAATACACATGAACTCCATTGAATTTTCTTATAATTTCACAATTGAACTTCGTTCTTTAATAATTTATGAAGATTTTACTTATATAATTTTTTTTTAAATTACAAGGACAACTTCTTTCTGTAAAAAAGGAAAGAAAAACAAATGCAAAAGAAGAAGAAATTTCTCTCTCCTCTATTTGCCTTTCTCCTATATTTTAAGATCATTTTGACATTCTCTCTCCTTTTCACGAACAAATTCTTCGCTTCATATTTCTTTTTCATTTTCAGTAGTAGAAAAGTAACAATTAAATAACAATAAAGAAAATCTAGTATAAATTATTTATCGATTTCTATATTGGAGATTAAAAAATTGTACAAACAATTTTAATTTTTATATATGAATCTAAATTTCTGGCCCAAATTTACAAGTTATTATTTTCATCCTTTATGATTATGGTGATTAACAAATTTCATGTCATTTTTTTTGTTATTTTGAAATTTTTGGTATTATAATTTCATTTTAATGTGATCCTAAAATCGACATACATATATATAACTACTTACATGTGATTTGCAATTCCAAAAGGTAATGTGTAAAAAATGATGAAATTCACCGAACTTCTATTATCTACGTTAAGTTAGCTACCATAATTCAAATATACAATTTAGCTTCATTTTCATTTGGATAAACAAAAAAAATTAATTAAAATATATTATTGAAAAAAATGTGTTGAATTAATTGTGAGTTTTTATTTAATTATTAATGTCTGTTTGACAGTAATTGTGACTTTTTAATTTATAAACTGTGTGTGTATATATATTATTCGTTGAAAGAGATAAATGCATGGATAAAACTTATAAGGGTGCGTCATGCGTGATTATTTTTTAATTTTATAAAATATTATTTGCTTTAAAAAATAAGTGAAACCATTTCAAAAGTTTCAGACTCCGCGTGGCTTTGTCGTCCAGGAAAAAAAAAACAAAGATATATATTTGCTCTTTTTTGAATTTGAATTGGACATTACTTCTCTTGCCCACTACATGTGGCCATTTCAGGTGATAGACCTATCTGCTCTTTTTTCATTAATGATGCACCGAAATTAAGATAAATATGCAGCGCCTCATAAGAGGTGTGTTGAACAAGCATCCTCGTGCAGCAGGATGACAAATTATTTTAGATTATGGCGAAATTGTGTTATTTGGAGAAGATGAATATTCCTTTGAAGGAACCCCTATCTGCCGTTATTTGCTGAGTACAGACAAAAGCATCTCTATTCGTGCAAGTGTGCGTACTAAATTTATTCGCTGCATCTACGATTTAGTAAATTTGTTTTGTAACAATTTCACACTTTTTTTATTCCTGCAATTTCTATTTTAATTGTGTTGAAATTTTTGTTAAGGTCACCTAGATGCAAGCGGTGACGTGTCCGATGAATTAGTTTGAAATCTCTATTGGAGATAATTTATACAGCATCGATCACTAATTCAAGCCAAAACATGATGGAGAAAAGGCAGATAAAAACAGGGCGGGAATCATGGCGCCACACGAGTCGTCGCATGCGGCATGCACACTAGGCCGACTATTAAGCCTTGCCGAGTTGGCAATAAATAATAAAAAAATGATTAATAACAATTATTAGTACCATGTGGCAGGTAAAGCACAACTGCTCTGTGTTCACATATTTTAAATTGTCTATTTTTCTACTTTTGCCAATGGTTTTTGGCTAGGTTGGGTCGGATTTTGACCGGTTCGAATTTCATGACGAGATGGAAAAATAACGTCATTCTAGCTAATTTCTTATTTTATTTTCTTTTAGCAAAAAAATAAATCAATAGAAAAATAATGATTTTTTAATTTGCTCCCAGGGTGCCTGCTTGTGAGGTTTGCTTGTTTTCTTAAAAATCGTTGTAGCATTGTAGAATTAGAGCTGCAAGATTGAACGAGTGTGGTAAATTGTATATCCTATTTCAATCGCGAAGCTGGAGAGTGTGGTAAGAATCTTTTTTTATTTTAACTTTGTCTTATTTCCTTCCACTAGAAGATGTAAATTATGGGAATATAATGTAGAAAAAGTAGGTTTGTTACTTTTTAATTGCATATTTTGCTCCATTTAAAGTGGGGGAATGTTTATGATATGTTTGATTGCAGTTGAGGACATTCCATGTCTGACCAATAGAGATAGGTCTAGGTTGGTATTTTTTTCTGATTAAAGGTCATTTGGGTCTTTGTCTTATATATTTAGTTGGTAATTTATTTTAAAATCTTTATTATGGTACAATATCATATTTGTTCTTGTTGAACCTTTGAATGACAATTATGCCCTGTTTAAAATTTTAAATTTCATTTCATTGCCAATATTATCCTCCTTAATGGTGGCAAGTAAGGAGACACTACCAGTTGCTAACACCATAAACAAGTATTTATATGTCATTTGTCCAGATTTGTAGACACTGTTAAGGACATGCTTATGAATAATCATTATTGTGCAAGTTAAGGGAACTTAAAAATTGGGCATTATAACAAATAACACATGTAGGCACCTTTGATTATTGGCTGCAAGTTCTCATGAAAAATCTCATTTCATTTGTCATAACTTGTTGTTCTTGTAATGTTATTATTGATATATTCTACAAGTTTAGAATTTATTTGCCTGATCTGACAAGGTTATCAGACTGGTTCATTGTGGTGATGATCATATTGAATATGGATCTTTTAACAAAAAAAAAACTTGATATTCAGCACTGTTTCAAATGATTGGAATGTATGTGCAAGAAGTGTTCCCAATGGAGGTAGTGGGAGTCTATATACTTCTTTAAAATTCTTACATTTGGCTAAATTCTCTTCTACGCAGGGATGGAAGTTTCTGTTGGCTGATATGTTACAAGAAAACATGTAAATTGTGACCAAATTGGAGTCTTTCGTAAGGATTTAATGCTGACTAGCACCTTCTGCTTACTGTAATACGTTACCACATTTATTAGTCAATTATTTACCTTTGTTTTTTTTTGCAATGTTGTACCTGACTAAAACTAACATTTTGCTCTGTTAACTTTTGTTGTAATTAATGCTTCCACCAAAAATAAAATAATACTAAAGTTTTCAGAAGTGAACTCTAAATATCATATATGACCTTCAAAAGTTAAAAATCTCATATTTAGTCCTTACTTTTTTGTCATGGCTTGTTCACCTCTGCTTTTTGTGCTCTATTTTCTTTTTCGTATGCGCATGAGTTTACAACTTTACGTTTGGTCTTTAAGACCTTATGTATTTATCTTTTGTATATAATGACTTCACGGTTATCCGTTTGCATCTCATCATTAGTCCAAACTAAAGTTATAACTGTATATCGCACCAACTCCAGCAGGTATGTACCTATGAGCTGTCATAATTCTAATGAGTAATGCTTGTTAAAAATGCTTGCGAAATTATTAAACTGCTCTCCTACGTGTAAGATGTTTGGACTTGTAGGAAGCTAAAATAAAGTTTGGACTTGAAATCTGAATTTCAAACTTGCTTTCTTTTCAATTGCACTTTTAATCCGTGTTTACTTCTGAAAGGCATTACTAGTTGGCAAGAACAGTTGAACACAAGAATGTGAAATAAATCCCACTATCCTGTTTCCAACAAGCTATTTGGTTTGTATTAAATTTTTACTTCGAATATTTCCAAGCCTCCAGTATTTGGTGTGAATAATTTCTAAATAACGATATTATGATGAAAAGTTGGTTTGATGGTGTGTTTGGATCAAAGGAAAAAATAGCACCGTTTTTGGAGCAGCTTGTTACTTTTGAGTTGGTTGTAATCCAAACATCAATTAGACTATTGAGAATGGTATAAAATGTGACCCCCATTTTTTATTCATCTTTCCACAGATAATTTTCAATTCAAATAATAAATAAATAAATTAATTAATATTAAATAAAATAATAATTAATAATTTAAGAATTAATATTAAACAAAATAATATTGTAATAGTCATAAGTATTAAACCAAATAATGATTAATAACAAAATAATAATGCCGAATAATAATTTTTAATATTAAATAAAATAGTAATCAGTAATAATAAATAAATAATAATAATGAATAAGAGAATAATAAATAATAATAAATAAATTAATAATGAATAATAATTAGATTAATGAAAAATAATAATATGAAATAATATTTTTTAATATCAATTAAAATAATAATCAATAATATTAAATATAATAATGATAATTTTAATATCAATTAAAATAACAATCAATAATATTAAATATAATAATAATAACACTACTAATAAAATAATATAAATAAATAATCATCACTAATATATAAAATAAAAAATAATTTATTATTTTATTTATTCCCCTATAACTATTCTCAAGTTATCATTCAAATAATATTTTACTTAAAAATTAACCCCTTATATTTTCTGAAATATCATTAAAATCACACTATTCTCAATTACTAAGTTGACCCTATTCCACCATCCAAATACACCCGAAACAAATTGTTAAAATATTATAGATTATTATGAGTTTTCGAAGGATATAAGTTAGTTCATTGCACATTTCTATACAAGCATTGGAGTAATCTCGACATGCTTCATACGTCCTAATTTTAGAAAATAGAACCAAATAAAGCATCATTGCACATATGGGGTAATTGATAGAGGTATATCAAGAGGATTAAAACACAATAGGTTAGCTTATTAATCAGTCACCTTTCTGATGTGACAAACATTCCCTCATTGACAGGAGGGCAGCTAAGGAAAATTACACGTGTTGTTTCTGATAAACTCTGCGTGTGAATAAATTTTCCGTATTAGTCAATCAACATAAGGAATGTGCTAATTGAAAAGAGGTAATGATTGTGCAATTGCTTATGTATCAGAAGAAATCACAGATGACCATCAGTTAATGACCATCAGTTAAAGACCCAAATGAGTTTGCAAGTTTCATTGTGCAATTAAAACCCATGACTGTAGCAATTTTGACATAACAACCCCTAAGTTTGAAACTTCAGTCAGGTAAAACTCAATTTGGACACAAATTCTGTAAGATTGAAACAATAATCAACTGCTAAAGAAACTGAAATGCGACATTGATGGACAAGGAACGGATACAGATATCACGAACAACAATGTATTTTCAAAAGAATAAATGTATATATATATATATATATATATATAGAGTGAGGCTATGGTGCTTCGCGAAGCACAAAATCTCCCGTGCTTCGCGTCCGTATCTCAAATTTGAAAGTTTATATGCCCGATCCAAACCGTTGAACATGATCTTCATATTGAACTATCTTTGGAGATCAAAATTTATATTTTTTTGAATTTTTTTGCTATTTTTTAGATGGGTACAAAATCGCTAGTTTTGGATGGTGCAGAAATCGTTAGATCAGCAAATTTTATACTCATTTAAAAAATAGCAAAAAAATTCAAAAAAATATAAAATTTGATCTCCAAAGATATTTCAATATGAAGATCATGTTCAACGGTTTGGATCGAGCGTATGAACTTTCAAATTCGAGATACGGACGCGAAGCACGGGAGGTTTTGTGCTTCGCGAAGCACCATAGCCTCACTCTATATATATATATATATATATATATATATATATATATATATCAAGCTTTTAAAAAACGATTTAACGGATTTAACTGTAAGGCAATAATTTCGAGTTAAAACGGATTAAACGGAGTTATTTAACGGCTTTTAACGGTTTTAACGGTTTAAACGAAATTTTTTACTTAACATTAAAGATTTTGATGAAGTTAAAACGGAGTTTAAACGGTTAAAATGAAATTTTTTAAAAGCTGATATATATATATATCGATTGACAAAATACCCTGATATAAAGCCCGATCCGTCACATATTCTTCTTGTACTCTGATAGAAGCACATGAGGGCTCAAACCATAGGGATCAGGTCTATACGAATCGTTCCCACCAAAGTAAATAATCACCAGAGAAGGTTGTACTGGTTCATCCTAATTAAAGTACAACATTCACATTGTTTAAGGTTGGCATTGCAAAATAGTAATAATATACAAAATGATTGTTACATTAATAAGCTGTTAACTGAGGACTGTACCAGTTGTCCACAAGTCAGAGCCATTCAGATTGCTGTTCAATGGAATTGTCTATTAAAGGAGGTATGAAGTTTAGCAAAAAAAATGAGCAGCATTTACTCTGGGAAAGACAGTGGGAAGGACCTGAAGCGCCTGTCTGGAGTTCCACCCGGCGTATCCTCGCAGCAGCACATCAGCCTTCGTTCCAACCAGCATCAAACACATCAAGTCAAAGGGAGAATAAGAATACTAAAAAAATAAGAAAAAGGAGAAACCAAAGAAGATGAAGAGACCTGGCGAGAATAGCAATTGGCGAGAGTGGCACCCCAGCCGCCATTGCCGAAGCTGAACTGCACGATGGACGACCTGAAGAGCACTATCACTGGCCTCCTCGGTCGCACCATCCCTCCCCGAATCTGCCTCTAATCGATTGATTAATTGATTTAAATATCCTTTCTACTGAATAATGCAAATAGTTCTCCTTGTAAACTCTCAGGAACATTTTATTGGGGGAGTATTTCTGGTGTGAAGGTTTTGAAATGCAACCAGTTACTGTTATAATCTTGCGTATCTGCTACTTTTCACTTGCAGAATATAACATTTTGGAACTTATCCAGCACAAAACAGTTTTTTTTGGTTGGTTCTTATTAGTTTCGCCAATGCAGCAAGCACTGTATTTCTGGTTGTTCTTATTAGTTTCCCTCGTTAAAACTTTGGTGATTGTGTAACGAGATGTACAATTTTAAAATTATTTGTCAGATGACTTGATCCGACAGGTGGTCAGATTGTTCATCATGGCGGAGGACCTTTTTTTGGGTAAATTCCAGGCATGAGGTGAAACTAATAAGCTTTTTAATTTCATAGTGCTTTTTGATTTTTAATTTCACTCGTTAATTTCATAGTGCTTTATAACCTTATAGATGAGCTTTTTGATTTCCTTCTAAATGAAATCTCATAGTGGTCCAAATTGTTTCTTCGTACGTGTGTGCATTTGACAATTCATCAATTAAAAGAAGGCAAGTTTCCTGTTTCATCATATGGACAATGGTTACACTACTTACACAAACAGAAAACAAAGAGTTCTGTATAGTATAGTGATGGACAATGGTTACACTACTTCTTTATTGGCTACTCAGGCCACTATTTCCAATAGAAAAGAGTTCTGTATAGTGATGGCCTTGAGCAGTTCTTGCTTGGATCAACTATAACCGTTGTATAACTCGTCAATTTGCAATGTTGGTGAACAGTGCTAGATGAACAGTAAATTTGACTGAGTCGCGTCTGTTCAATTTGATGCATCATTCAGCTTAATTTACCAGATTGTTCTTTTTTCTGTTAGCTTGGTCATGTGGTGGAATCAGAGGATTTTTTTAGTTTGTCCTCGTTATTTTTGATACGGGACTTTGAAGTTGTTTATTGGATAACTTTTTTATGTTGACCTGCTAGCTCTAAGTGCATTTTTTTTTTAAATTGTGACCGGTTGTTTTTCCTCATAATGTTTTGGATGGCACTAATCGGTTTGTTCTAGATATTTGTTTTTTCTTATTTTGTACCCACATTTATATTTGATTTTTCTTATTTTGTACCCACAATGTGTTGTGGTTTCTTGTATTTCTCAACGGTGTTTTCCTCGTGAATACCGATGACTTTTGCTCCTCTTTCTATCGTCACTTTTCTTCTCTTCTGTTTCTTTTTCTGAATTTTGAAGATTTTTTGTTTGAAGATATTTTTGACGATTCTCTTCACCCGTAAGAGCCCAACTCTATCCAATTTTTAGCTTAGCAGCTTTAGAGAAATGTCCGAAATTATTTGTTTTGCATGCGAAGAAGCACGCGGCAACATAGCTAGCTAGGCCATTTATATTTCCTTTTGTTCTTTTAATTAATCTGACTTTCACTGCTATTTACTGGATTATTGTTCTAAACGGTACTTAAATATATTTATACGCAGGCATATCATCCAATATTATATTCTTTATTTAAAATACATAATACAAATTAGAGGTTCTAAAATTAAATTGCATATATTATGCGGCGAGTAAACCTGTACGCACACTTAAAAAAGAAAGTTATGATTCATACTTCATAGTTCAAGAAAAAAAAACTTAGCACATTTATTAACTAAGAGAAGATGCTACGTGTCAATTATTAATTGGCTATTTACATCAAAAAATTTACTCCACACACCGAATAAAAATTATTTTGAACTAAATTTATTAATCTCTTGTAATTAAAGATGAAATGATCACAAAAAAGAAATTTTCAATTAAATCTGAAATGATAACTTTTTAAGCGCTATGTATTACTACAGACATTAAAAAGTTATTATAGTACAAAATTATTTTGTTGAATATGTGATTTTTTTTTTGTCCAGCCTCTCTTTTATTAGGTAATTTAGTTTTCATGTAACACGTGTACGAACTTCTTTATTGTTAAAAAAAATACTAGGTTCTTTTAGAAAATTTATTATCATAATAAAAGTATTAATTGACTCATGTAGATCAGATAATTGTTAACTAAATCATAACGGTCACATTATAGAGAGGATGTAAGGAGACGAAAAGCAAACCATCTCTGTTGCCAACTCGGCAACATGCCATCCAGCGGTCCATTATAAAGCGAAAAAGAGAAGCAATGAATCTGAGATGTCGGATCATTTCTGAAATATTTATGGATAACATCTTTCCTTAATTAAAAATGATCTCATCTACCTCGATAAAATCCACTCGCCGTATCTCACCTCACCAAATCTCTCTGATTTTCTCCTCGATCTTGTTGGCAAGATGCTCTATAAAATATTAGTTGATATATTTTTTACTTGCATAAATAGATGTGAATAATAAATAGTTTATCAAGTATTGAGAAGTAAGGTTATAATATCTCTCAGGATTCTAAATCCATATTGCTTTAGTCTTAAGTTATTCTGCCATATATGAAAATAATTCGAATAAATACCGTGATACGTCATTTTAACGGTTATTTGAGGGGAAGATTCGTGAAAATCCTCAGTTATAAATGAAATTGCATTTAATGTCAAATGAAATATACGATCCATGCTCATCTGATCGGCGTGCTCTCTCTCTCTCCACATGTCCGTGCATATCACGGAAGCAATCGTATCGTTCGTACAAGATCTCTCATTAATTGCGAGAAGATCGCTCATTAATTTTGTGCCTGGGGGCGAGAGTTAAAACAGCTTGGAAGCACGCTCCTCCCTTTCCGCTTTTCAGTCCCGCCTCCCTTCAAACCTTCTCTGAGCTTTGCTTCCGCCTTCTAACCCATCCAACCCAGTTCTACATATCAAGCCTCCTTCAAAACCTTATCGCTTTCGCTATCCAATCTCCGTTCCCTCCTCTGTATCCTTACTTCGCAGTTCGCATCTTCTCCTTCCTGCCTTCCAATTTCCAGCCTCGCTCCCACACCTCTCTCTTTCCGGTCGAGTCGGACTCGGAGCCCTCGATCAACGGTTATAAGAGCCAAAAGCAAACAGATCTATCCGGCCACTACCTAAAAATCCTATTTTTTAGTAACACACGATGTCGAGTTCCGTCGAGCTCCGCTAGTGCTACGAGTATTGCTTTCTTTTGCTCAAATTCGCCGCCTCCAAGCACCTCATGTGGGGAAGAAATGACGGGTTCCTCTCATGGCCGTCATATTCACGCAACTCTTGTTCCTTGCTCGTGACGTGCTTGATTGGATGCTTGTTATAAGTGATATGCTTGAGATTAATAATATCCTGACAACCATCTCATTGTTCAAAGGGTCTGTATTACTGGTTCTTTGAGCGCATTTTATAACTTGTGTATAGTCTTTTCCCTTTTGTTAGATTTGTAATCAGGATGTACATAGTCTAATGTGTCTACTTGTGATCTGAACTCCCTTTTGTTAGATTTGTAATCAGGATGTACATAGTCTAATGTGCCTACTTGTGATCTGAACTGTCCATTTCAAAGTGTGTGTGGAGAGCAAATTAAACAAGTGTAGTAAATTGAACATGTTTGTTGTCTGTTGACAAAAAGAACCGATAGAAAACATTAATCGTATGTAGCAGTTTCTTTTTAATCGTACTTTGTGCAGAATATTTGTTTTATTTTTGTTGAGCCAAATTTCAGCATAAAAGAAAAAATACTGAAATTTCATAATCATTTTCTGCTCATTTTCGGCTAATGTATGTAGCAGTACACTACGATATTTGGCTATAGATTCCGACTAAAAATTGTATTTCATTTGTTAACTTGTCGCTCTTGTCATGTTGTTATTTATGAGCTATGCATCTTTTTAATTTATTTGCGGATGTGAGTGGTCGTCGATCGTTTATTGTAGTGATACTGTATTGAATCTAGATTGTTAGCAAAAGAAGACTTCATATTCAGTAATGCCCCCAAATTCACAATGAGTGGGATGTAGTTTTCTTTGTTGTTGTCAATGGAGGTAATGGAAATTGTTAATATTATATTTCATTTTTTACATAATTATCATCTATGTTTCATTCTTCCTTGATCATCACTGGTATATTTCCAGTTGTCGAAACTACTGCTTCTTTCTCATGTTTCTTATTTGTTTCTTATTTTTGCTCATCTTTACAGTTATGGTTCTGTTGCCATTGAGTCTGAAATTCATTGAGAGGGATGCAAAGGGATAATCTCAGGTAAAGCTCTAATCAGTTGAGGTGGCAGATGAGGTATCTTATTTTTGCTCATCTTTGAAGTTGTAGTTCTGTACCTGATAAGCATATGGATAATTACATTTATGTACCTTGTTGTGATGCATTGTTATCAATAAGATGTACAAAAAGCACCATTATCCATTGTATGTTGACAAAAATAAACTCAAGAACTAGCCATTTACAAAATAACTGGGTTGGAAGGTAGTCTGGATAATAGATCAGGCACTTCAGTTTTAAGAGCAGAAGATTTAAGCTATTTAATTCAAAAATAAATTCCTAGCAATTTCAAAAAAAGTTTTAAGAGCTGCAGCTGAGTAGCGGCAACAAGCATCTGCCAGAGAAAATAAAAAATGGAATTAAGGAACAATATAAAATCTAATCTAGAACATGTCCTTGTACCTGCAAGTTGGTCCATACCTTCCAACCCCGTTATTTTGTAAATGGCTAGTTCTTGAGTTTATTTTTGTCAACATACAATGGATAATGGTGCTTTTTGTACATATATTTGTGTTTATATATTTGTGAATGTTTAGTACATTTGTTTTTGCAAATGGATGGGCATTGAGATTTGTAATTGTGTTTATGTAGTCATCCTTGGACTTGTTAGTTGTTACACCAACACCAGCTGCTAGTGGAATTATCGTACAAAATTACAATGGATGGATTTTAATTTAACTATCTTATTTGCTAATGCTCTATTATCATTAGATCTGTTTATGCATGTCATTTGGCCCAATTTGTCTGAGAAGTAGGCTCTGATTTTTTATCTTTCTAGTAATTGTAGAGGTAGCTCCTTTCAGGCCAACCTAATTTGTCATCTTTTTTACTGATTCATTATTCGATTTAACTCGGGTAAAAAGGTCAGTGTCGCAGCATCATTGAGGTACATTTTATTTCTTATGCATATCCTTTTTATTTAATAAGGATGTACATAGTGTGATGGGGCCTACTTATGATCTATGCTATCCATTTCGAGGCATGCAAGGGAAGCAAATTAAATAGGGACAATAAATATAAAAGATTAAAGAAGTGCAATAAACATTATGTCTATTGACAAAAAGAACAAATTGTAAACATAAGTAGTGCAGTAAGCAAATGAAATTCTGGGTTGTACACTTCTATATTTTTGCCTACTTCATTGTTGATGGAATTAGGCTTATCAGGATCCTAATAAGCCTAATAGGTGGTAGCTTTGTTTATTTTGGTGATGGATTAGGCTTATCAGGATCTCTCTGTTGATGGAAGCTAGCACTTGGTGTAACATAATTGAATTCTGGTACAGTTAGTGTTTATGATGGCAATAGTCTTCTGTATATTTTTTTGACACATATTTTCTCATTGAATGGCATCAATTTTACGTACATAACTGGTGGGAAAAAAACTGTCTTTTGCTCTCTTCATTTAGTCTAAACAGGGTACTGTGCAGAACAACGTAAAGATATACACACTTACACTTCTACAGAGGCTTCACAGTTCGACCCAAACAAAAAGTTTTAACCTATCAGATTCTTTGTTTACAAGCCAACTGTGGCAATTACTTTTTTCATAGACATGATACCTAAGGAGATTCCTAACTTATAAGCCAACTGTGGCTATGTCGGTCTACCTTCTAACACTATTATTTCATAATTTAGTTAGTCAAGTTCATCTTTTGTCTACAAACAATGGAGATTTTTGACATAGACTAAACAATACATGTTTTTCTTTTCCAGATATGACAGGTCGTCAGACTGTTGATTTTGGTGATTGATCAGGTTTACAGGATCTGCTTGATGGAAGCTAGCATTAGGTGTAATGTAACTGAATGATAGTACAGTAAGTGCTATGGGAATAATCTTCTATATATATTGTTTGACCCTGCTTTCTCACTGAATGAGATCAATATTAGGAACTTCATTGGTGTAATTAAATAATATAATTGGAAGTTGGATAAAGATTACAGAATCAGGCTTTTGTTCTCAATTCATTTAAAGTCGAAATAGGGTAACAGAACAACATACAGACAATTTGAATGGTCATTTAAATTTCATGCAATTCCATCAAAAATCGTTAATTGGAACCGTTGTAAATTGTATGAAAATTTAAATGACCATCAATCTAAAGGTAGAAGAACACATTTAAAAACTTTTTTACATTTTAAGAATTTTTTTTTATATTTATTTAGAGGTCCATTGTTTGTCAAAATGCCCCATTATCGATGGATCCCCACTCTATTTCCATCCCACTCTATTGATATTGATGCTAAAACATCTTTCTGCTTTGATGTTGAAATGACGCATTCACGTAGATTAAAGGTAGAAGAACACATTTAAAAATCAAACATGTTGCAGGTGTGGGGGTGTTCACGCTGAGTAGGATGCAGTGCATGTTGAATAGGATGCAATAATTATGTTAGCTCATCTATGTTATCAATGTGTATTGCATTTTTCTATTGTTGTTTGTGCGCATGTTTTCTGTTTTCTGTTTTCTTTTTGTTGTTTTATAATTTTTGGGGGTCCTTGTAACTTGGCAAGTATCTGAGTCTTATTATTGTAATATGGGTTGCATTCATGTGTAGGCTAGTTAGGATATATGATTGTTTTGTCCTCAACTTTAAAAACAAGTGATGATAGGTGAATAAATTAGCCCAACATAAAACATCCTGTAATGGATTAAAATTTCAGCACCATAGCCGATAGCCCAATTTATTTTATGTAAGTGTTCACACAGGCTAAGAAAGTAAAGTATGGCCAGAAAATATCAGTAACAGACTGAAATATTAATCATTAAGGCCCATAATCAGATTAACAGGCTGATTATTCCGGCCTAATAAATAACAAACAAGCCGGAGAATTAAATTATTTAGGCCCATTAAAAGAAAAACGGGCCGGAAAATTAAATTATTTAGGCCCATTAAAAGAAACGGGCTGGAAAATTATAATATTTGGTCTAATATTTAGGCCCGGTAAGATTGACGAGCCGAGCGGCACTGCATTAACCCTAATCAAATATTGGAAAAGGATCGTTCTTATGTTCCCTACCCAATGAGGCTACAGGACTAATTATAGATTATCAGGCGCCATTGCTGCCCAACTGATTATTTTTGCTGCTAATTAAAAAATACTAATAACAACGACACTCAGTAAACCTACCACCACCCGAAAAAGTAATAAAATCCCACAACCCAGAAAACCACGCCTCACAAGAAAACCAAAACTAAATGTAAATCCATCATAAGCATAGTCCACACCATAAAAAGCCGAAAATATAACATCAAGCTAGCAAATCCCATAAAGCATATGGAAAATTAAAGCATTTAGTTTGCCAATCAACAATTTTACCAAAAGCACAACTCACGGTAGATCAGATCAGAAAAAAATAAATCCATCACAAATATGCATTTTCCATTTGGCACTGATCAACAAAATTATGCATTCCCCCACATGCCATTATAATCATCCACAAAAATGTTACAAAAGGAACCAAGTATTAACTACACAGGTTTTGCACTGCTTGAGTTCAAAGCAATTGTAATTGGTTTAATTGTTTTCCTTTTTGGTCTTTCAACCCGAGGACCCATAGGTCTCAACAAGGATGGCTACTAATGTACCACACCACAATTTGCCTTAATTTTTTTTGGCTTAATTGCATAATTCTGGTATTTGTTTTGGGGTGTCTGCACAAATTGAGATGTCCTAACTGCTCTACTGAAGAATTTTTTATATCAGATCCAAATACATTTAGAACCAAAAATTAAAAACATAATTTTTTTCACAAAGAGTGTGTACCTTGCTTAATCTAACTTTAGTTGTTGAAGGAACAAATTTGAAGAGATATAACCAACAGTCCAAAGTACTTTCTGTATCTATCTTGAAAGTTGAATCAAGTCGAGGCTAGAAAACAAACATATAATTGGAAATACAAACTGGAACAAGCCTTGTTCTTTGTTGTCGTCGGGTGCAGCTCGTCATTGTAAGGGAGAGAGATCCATTCTGGATCAGAAAAACATTGGACAGTAAAAAATTACATTCAATTATGGAGTGTTGTTGAAAGACCATAATTGTTAAAATTGTAACTTACATGAGACATAATTAGCTAAGTTAACTATAGCTGAAGATTTATTTGTAATTAACACGACAAATTAATTTCTAATGTCTATCTGTTTATTTGTCACTCAGCAAAATCAATTTCAATTTGTTCGTTTGTCAGATTGGGGTATTCCAAGGGTGCAAATAATGTAAACCTATTGAGCAACTGCCAATATTCAAAAAGAAATCAATAATCTTACTAGTGACAAGCTGAAATGCATTCTTCATTAGGTCTTCACCATTGTGCAAACTGATCTGAACTGGGCAAACTGCCTGAAGCGGGACCTTGCCTAAAAATTTTTAAGAAATCAATGCACTGCACAGAAGTTACAAACCAGAACTCTATTTGAAGCAACCAAGCTTGACAAAATAACACAATCAGACTTTAACAATATGAAGCAACTCCAAATTGATGCTTCAAAAATAAATAAAAAAAGAAAAATAAATGGAATGACCAAAATCCTAAATCTTATTGAACTATTCCCAAACCCCACTACATGAAGAATCAAACAATTAGCTAGAAATTCATAGCCAATCCCATTACTACTATTTGTAAGTTATGTTGAGATCTTGGTATCAGACCAGCTATCCAGACTTTTTGTTATTTGTTTATGTACGGCCAAATGAAAATCCAAGAGGCAGAAGCTACGACAATTGATAAGCCAAAATCACATATATAATTTCATGAGCAAATTAGAGAAGTTTGTTTTAACATTACGAAATGATAAAAATAGACACATCTAAAAGGATGAATAAAGATAAGACCATTTCAAATTTTACAGCAAAGTTCTAAAAATGGGGAACCTTCCCGATACAGTTCTAGATGTAATTACCAGGTTCAGCTTTGGCTTGAGACCATTAGCAAGAGAAGCTTCCTGTGCTAATAAAATAACAAATTGAAGACAAAAACAAAAAGAACAATTATCTGAATGTTAATTTCGAAATCTATGTTACAACCAGCTTTTGCTAGTTGCCGCTACGCGCCTTCATTTTGAAGCTCTTCGTAAATTAAGTATTCCTTGTCTGCTGAGTGTAGAAGTTGACTGAACCTGACTGACCTAGAGAATTTCTTCATCAAAAGCTTTCTGCTATTGTTAGGATATTCATTATGCATAGATATGGTCTGAGAAGAGAGCCAGAGCATTTTATTCTTTCTTTCTTTGTACAGAGACATCTCTTTCCTTCCATCATTGCTTTTCCAGTAACTTTTAGGTTTGATTTAGAAGTGCCCAACCAACAGTTCCAGCATTGGGGGTAACAATGAAAATACAAATAAGGGGAACAATAATAATGGATAAATACAAAACAAAATATATACCTGAGCTAGTCTCTACTTCTTCAACAATCATTCAGTTGCTCCTAAGGGCAGCTTGTGCCTGAAAATAAGAAAAAATATTAGAAAAAAGCAAAATTGAAATTCAGAATACCAAAATAGATTTGTATCCAAATTAAATAATGAAATGGAAAAGAAGATTAACATCTCACATGTGTGTTTGCGTTCTTGCCTCAAATATGTTGTTCCATTTACCTCCTTGGCACCACTGCAATGAAATCCAAGTAGAGAAAAAATAAACATAATATGAATTGAATATATGTTTTTGTATAAAAAAAAAAACATTTTGCTTCTGTATGCTATCGGAATTTTCTTTTGACAGAAGAATTTTATTATTGGTTGTTCTTTTTTAGGCTTTCAAACATAACCTCCGACAGTATCAAGTATATTGTAGTTATTTCTCATACTGGAAATCCAAATAACTCTGCCAGTAGCATTAAGTGACTTCTCAGCTTACAAAAAAAAAGGTTTGAATGGAAAAAAAATCAACATCTACCTTTAATGGTATAAAAGATTGTAGATCCGATGGCCTCAGTTTACAACGGTAATTGATTCATTCTCAAAGCTGTGCGCCAAATATCCTCTAAGAGCATGTAGCTCCTGCTACAGCTTGAAAGAATTTCTCAAATTACAACTTGCATTACACCAGAGAAAACTAGATTAAAAATAGATAAATTCAAACCTCGCTGAGAGAGAAATATAATTTTGGTGCTGCTGAGAAAGAGTGTACTCTATAATTGACATAAATCAAGTAATAAGTCCATAAACAAAACAACATAGGAAAATTACTACAAATATAACTATATAATATAATTAAAAAAAAAGACCTTGCCTGTATAGGATCTAAAAGGCCTCACGGCAAGTGGCATGCATCAATAATTCCGGTCAAGGACTACAAGAGCTAGGTTTTCGAGGTGGTACATGAACTCACGAATAGAGGCGATCGAGGTACTCCGACCTGATCGGAGAGAAAGAGACAAGGGGGTGAGGTGCGGCGATGTGCTCGTCAGAATAGAAAATAGAACATTGGGTGATTGGATAGGAGTCTAGAAAGGAAATGCAGATGGCTTTGCGATTAATTTGGAGGAGAATGATGAGGTCAGATGGGATTTGCGATTGTGACAGAGGAGAGAGGTTTTATAGGGGACTGAGAAAGGAAAATTTTAAGCGTGCTTCTCAAGCTCTAATATCCTCTCTTTCCTCACAGTGAACGTGAAATGAAATCTTTGTTTAATGGATGCAAGATTTCAGAAAGATATGACATTGATGAATATTTAAGGCGAGATCTTATTTCTTTGATTTGTTTTTTCTTAAAAATCTTGCTGGAGATTGAGAGGAGAATATCACAAGCAGAGATGGACGGACCGGAGTCATCGGACAGAGATGGTAAGTTTTTCTCATAAGGACCTAGATTTTATCCATTTCATAGGAATTGGATCAAAATTCTTTTCCGGATTTTGTTCCTTTCATTTTCTCTGTGCAGATGGATTTGGATTTATTTTCTTTTTATTTACTTTTGTGTTGCAAACTTGAGTTGAATTAATAAAAAAAGGTAAAAGCGAACAGGAAGAACCAGGGATCGAGCCGTTAAATGGTTATCGAATTCTTTTTTCCACCGTGAAATGTAAAATTGTATTAACTTTTTTATAATTTTGTTAATTGCATTATGTTTTTTATTTTATCGATGAAGCCTTAAGTTATTTTTCAAGTGCCCTAATTATATTATTATTATTATTATTATTATTATTATTATAAACGTGCTAAAGTTGATTGTAAACAGTGCAATTTGAAGTTTTACAAATATTACAAAATCCAGTGAAAGTCTTAACATAACGTCAAACAAATGAAAAATATTGGATGCATTTTGCTTGGTTCAAATAAAATATGTATATAATTGATATATGTTTTTTTAATAAAATATATTGATTTAGAAATCGTTTCATAACTGATATCAACAACTTGTATAATTATAATAGTTACAAGAATTTCAAAAAGTTAAACACAAAATTATATTATAAGACAACCCGAGTCCTGTCTTTGCCTCTTTGGCAGCACTTTTTATTTTTTTAATCTTTCTTATTTTTAAGAACCATAACTTACTTTCAAGAACCATAACTTTAAAGATGAGCAAAAATAAGATACCTCATCTGCCAAGTGCCACCCCCACCTGACTAGTGCTTTACCTGAGATTATCCCTACCCTATGCTCACCTCTCAATGAATTTCAAACTCAACGGCAACAGAACCATCTCTGCGAAGATGAGAAAAAATAAGAAACATGAGACTAGCATCTTATAGTAATTCATGCAATCTCAATCGAGTAAAAAAAATTACATTCAATCCTGGAGTGTGTTGAAAGACAATAATTGTTAAAATTGCAACTTACACGAGACATAATTAGACAAGTTAATTGCAGTTGAAGATTTATTTGTAATTAACACGACAAACCAATTTCTAAGAAATCGATGAAGCGGGACCTCGCCTAAAATATTTTAAGAAATCAATGCACTGCAGTACTGCACCCAAGTTACAAACAAGAATTGTATTTGAAGCAACCAAGCTTGACAAAATAAATCAATCAGACCTTTAAGAGTATGAAGCAACTCCAAATTGATATTACAAAAAAAATGGAATGACCAAAATACTAAATCTTATTGAACTATTTCCAAATCCTGATACGTGAAAAATCAAACAATTAGCTAGAAATTGGTAGCCAATCTTGTTACTACTACTTGTAGGTTATGTTGAGAAATCTTAGCATCAGACCAACTATCCAGACTTTTTGTTAATCGTATATGCACTGCCAAATGAAAACTCAAGCAGTAGAAGCTACAAGGCTACAATAACTGAAAATATAACATTGATGATCAAGGAAGAACAAAACATAGAAGATAATTATGTAATAATTTAATATATTTCGAACTAAATTGAATACGAATTAAATCAAATTCGAACTAAATCATACTTGAGCAAAATCAAACTGAAATTGAAATCAAACTCTAAACGAACTCAATTATTCTAATTTTTATATTATCATAAATAACTAGAACTAAAATAATTAATATTTTATTAATTTTATATTAAAATTTAAAAATTAACTAATGTTTATTAATTTTATAATAAATTAATAATATTTTATTAATTTTATAATAAAATAATTATATTATTACATATATTATTGATTAAATAGTTAAAAATACACTCTATGTCAAACAAAGTGACACGCTCAAAGAAGTGACTATGGTCATGGAGAGCGAACCTATCCGATGAAAACCTGTCTCGCAGGGATGCGTGATGGATGTTTGAGGGTAGGACCCCACAAAATAAACTAAGTGGAGATGAGTGAATGTGAGTTTCCACTATAGCATGCAAAAGTGCACAAAATAAGGGGAGAATGGGTGAGCTTTCAGAACAAATATCAATCAAGTATGCAAGAAACATCCACAAAATGGGATTGCATTCACAATCCAAGTTTTTAGTTAAATACTAAGCAACTTCAAACGCATTTTTTTCATATATTATATTTCTTTGTAAAATTGAATAAGATCCGTGGTTGACTTCTATGATTTAAATTGCAAGATTAAATTATATTAAGATATTGTGACAATGTGTCAAAAAAAATTGTAACTATATCTTTCTTACCTTTTGACTCTCAAATTTAGTGTCTTCAACATTTTCCGACCATCTCTATGGACTATGGAAGGGTGTAAGAAAAATTTATAATTCATAACTTGTTCGGTGTTTGATTCAGTTTTTGCTTGAGTTTGATTTGTTCAATTAGATTTTTTTATCAATTTGATTCGATATTTTTTTTATGAACTAGTTTGAGTTTAATTCGTAATAGTTCAATATACAATTATTTATATATATTTTAATCATTTAGTCAATAATAACAAAATTATTTTCTTAAAAATTAAATAAGATATTAATTAATTAATAAATATTAGTTATTTTTCATTAATTATTTTAGCTCTAATTATTTATGATAATATGAAAATAAATATAAAAATTAAAATAATTGAGTTCGTCTAGAGTTAGATTTCAGTTCGAGTTTGATTTAGTTTGAGTTTAATTTAGTTCGAGTTATATTTAATTCAAATTGATTTAGTCTGAGTATACTTTAATTCGAATTGATTTCAAATACTAGCTGGTTTGATCGAATTTAATTTGTTTATAGCCTTATCTCTTAGCGTAGGTTACAATTTTGAGAAGCACCTTTTGTCAGTTATAGTAGGAAACATGGGGGAAGAATCGGAGACACTTTACAATAAAAGTGGTCCCGTTAAGAACATCTTTGTTTGAATAGCAAAGCAATTGTAAATATAATATGGTAATTTCGTAAGATTGCTAAATCAGTATTAATTAATAATTAGTTTCAATCAATAACTCTTATGCTTTATCTTATGTCAATCAGATATATCAGT
This sequence comes from Schoenoplectus tabernaemontani, assembly GCA_037127355.1. NCBI lineage: Eukaryota > Viridiplantae > Streptophyta > Magnoliopsida > Poales > Cyperaceae > Schoenoplectus > Schoenoplectus tabernaemontani. The sequence continues at coordinate 27,328,576 of CM073756.1, forward strand.
CACATCAACCATTTAATATTTCAGAAGTAAGAGTTTTTATATCCGATATACTTGCGTCCGACTAGAATTATGTCTAACTTGGATCTTATTTTATTGGAAAAATAGCATGTGTAAAAATCGAAAAATGATATCTATTGGAGTAAAACAAGATTGGATTGCTTTATTATTTTATTAATATTTTCGTTTTTTTTCTAGCAGTTGTACCTCTAAATATTGATAGGTAGATTCATCTTTTTGAAATAGCAAGCGAATAAAAGTTTTGTATTAATCAAAATATAAACATATTTTTCCTAAATATCAAAGATATACAAGCAATATAATTAAACACAAAATAATATATAAATGATAACAAAAATATATCATTTTAATAGTTAAGATGCACTTTAAATATAACACTCATCTATTTTAAATGATAAGATAGGAAAAAAAATCATTTGATGGAAGTAGTTGAAAAGTCTTAAATAGAATTAAAGTCATTGCATTAAAGTAGATAAAGAGTTTTAAACAAAATTAAATCACTGGATCAGAGTAGATGAAATTTTTAGATAAAATTAATAATAAAAATAATTAATGATATGACATAATTAAAAACTTAAAAATTTAACCCTTCAATTATTTTTGTGACAATACCATTTGCATCTCAGCCTAATGGAAAGACGAAACAAAGGGGCGAAGGAGCATCCGGTTTTAATTCTAATTCATGTAAAAATAGTGACCACTTACCATTTACCAATCAATCTGTAGGCTTAATTAGGAGATCGAAGATGGTTATTTTTATTTTGAACCAAAGAGGCAAATGCTGTTGTGACGATAGGCCCACTAGTTGTTAAGTAGAGAGCGGAGGCCCAATATCCAGTCCATAAATTTTACTTTCCAATCCCATTCTGTATGGATCAGGACACAACTAGACACACACAAGTAACTATATATCCGATCAGACTATCCGTCCAATACGTAACTATATCGAATAATTTATTTCTTTAATTCTTAATCAAATATTTCATAAATTATATACCAATTTAATATACAATATATTTTATTTATTAAAAAATATTTTATTCACGAATAAAAATATTTTATTTGTGAATAAAATATGTTATATATCATTTAAATTATATATGATATTATTTTTATATATTTCTAAATGTTTTAATGTATATTTTTTTAGATAAGAGCTCAAAAAACTTTCAGATATGTTGATTTGGCCAACTTTTAAAGGTACAATTTTCCCTTTTTTAAAATTCAAATTTAAATTAATTTATAGTTTTTTCAAATTTAATTAGTGTAATTATAGTGTTAAATTAACTATAGAATAATATAGTTTAATTTAGTTATAATTAATTTAATTATAGCTTATTTTTTAATTTTAGACTAATATCATTTAATTTAGTTTAATTATAGTATTAATCGAGAATAGTATAGTTATAATTAGCTTAATTATAGTTAGTTTTTTTACTTTTAGAATAATTTAGAATAAAATAGTTACTATTAATTTAATTACAGTTTAGTTTTTTTAATTTTGAGAATAAGTTATAATAATGTTATTTAATTTAGTTTAATTGTAATATTAATTTAGAATAAATTAGTTAAAAAGAGTTCCATTATAGTTTTAATTTAGAATAATTTAGTTGTAATTAGTTTAATCATAGTTTAATTTTGTTCAAATTTTTTTTCCCATTTTCTCTTTAGCGCAATCATAGTGTAATAAGTTTAATCAAAATAATTTTGGAATGATTTAGTTTACATTTTGAATAAATTAGCTTAATTTTAGAATAATTTTATTTGATTTTGAAATATTTTGTAATTAGTTGTAGGTACACATGAAATATTCGCAAGTACTCTGCGTACCGGTAAATGAACATAGGTCGGTAAATGATGTAAGGTTTTTTAATTCTATAATGCATTTGAACATATTTTATAATTAATTTTAGTATATTTTATCTAATGATTTATATTGTGTAATCGATAGTACATTGTGTTTGAACGTACATCATCACAAAATCTATACTATTATATAAAACATCTTGGAGGGTCCATTTTTTGTCATGATAATTATTTATTATACTCATTTTATCCCTCAATTAGACGGATAATATTTATTTTTGGTTGATCGAACGTATGTGATCGCGTCAATTGATCCCCTCTTTCTCTCCATTTCTTTCCTTTATATACTATTATTTTCATAATATTATTTTTTTTATTTAGCAACTTTGTGCATATTTGGTTAGAAATTAATGGTGATAATATATGTTAGAATAATTTATTTTTTTTGCCATAAAAATCATGAATCATTAACTCATATTGTGCAAAAATATCATCCAAGATTAAATATAGTCTTTATTATAGGTTTTCTATATAATTTGGTGAATTTATAATTTAATATTAGATAAATGTGAATTTTTTTATCTTATAATGTTTTAATGTTTAAATAAAAAAGTCTGCTGCAACGCGCGGGTATATAACTAGTACCATACAACATGCAGATAGATCCATATCTGCACAGATTCAGCCTATACCAGATGGTAATCATTAATTACCATGCTTGTTGAGTGGAGACCAGAGATGTCGATGTTTCATCTACTGATCGGCGGATGATGTTGATATTGTATGACGTCTGTTATTTATGAGGATTATCTATTCAGGATATTTTATTATTTTTATATATTAGTTTTTAATTATCCTTTAAACTTTACTAATCTGATTTTTAAATATAAAAAATACAGAAAAAAAATGCTAGGGTCACTGATAATGATTGAAGCAGGATGTTGAAGAAGCTTCTTGGACTAGTAAAGCAAATGAGTACATTCACTTCTTCTTACAATTATGAAAATATCACTAATAATCCTTAACCATTCAAGACAAAAAATAATAAATAAATTAGTACATTCAGTTCTTGATTTACAATATCCAACTAGTGTATTTTCAGAAGAATTTTCAAGAATTATTTGCCCACTCTAATGTTGAGACTGTCCTACAATACAATTTGTGTTTAATTTAGTTTAATTTAAGAATACTTTTTTAATTTTTAGGCTAATTTTTAATTAATTATAGGTACGCACATGCATTTTATTTGAATTTGTTCGGGTCCGTAACATTCTCGAACAATGGTAGAGATTCAACGTCAACAGTTTATCTTATTTTTTTATGACAATCAACATACTAGAGGGCGGATACAACTGGCGACGGACAATATTATCTTACTTGTACCATAATATTTCCTATGCAGTGCTCAAGCCATCAAGTTGCATAACCGAGGCTTTGCTTATTCTTCGGATATGATCATGGACACAATTTTTGATTAGGAGACCGAGATAATTTATTATTATTTGTCTTACATTCATATCTATTTCATTATTATTTATTTTACATTCATTTAACTTTCTTATTTTAACAATACAGGTATAAAACTGAGGAGTTTCCATTGGGAGTCCCTAAACCTTAATTAAGGCCTCCTTTTTGTGTCAAATGGTTAATAAATTATTTGCTCAGGTACAACCTATTAATTGATAGTAGCACTATAATTTGTAAGTTTTTTGAATTTAATTCAATTTTATTTACTTCATTTGATGATATATTAATTTAATTTTATATTTTTTTTCATATATCATAGTTGGATTTGTGATGTGTGGATGATTCACTTCTAGATGATTGAGAATCATTATGTAGATATGGTCATACATCAATTCAACGCGCACTAGCAGGTCCCTCCGTCGGCTCTAGAGCCTTATTAATTAGAGATCACATATCGAAAGAACAAACATTCAGTGATGGAGAAAGCCAAAATATGGATTGAAAAAAGTACTACCATTAGGCCATAGATGAGTTTGAGCTACCCATCAGGGAGTCGACATCATACTACTATGTCGAACACTTAGTCTACATGGTAGTAGGAGCAGAACACACTGAGGAAGCTTTGAGTCAATCAATACTGTATCCAAAGGGAGTTGTCGATATGTTGGCATATATACCAAACTCACACCAGACAGCTCAAGCAGAGCATTTGTACATAAAAAAATTATTTATATTGCCAATTTAAGTTATTTTGTAACTAACCACATGAAATAAAATATATTAACATCATTGTCAATAGATGATTCAACAACTAAGCCAACAATAGATGTGTCATGATCTCAGTTTTTCAGTCAAATGACCATCAACTATAGTGTCGGTACCCCAGGACTCTCTATGAGGCCCCCATGCGTTGTCGTATGATACTTTGGCACCTCCAATCGAGTGCTAGAGACTAAAGCATCTACACTTGTGATTAAAAAACAAGGGAAGTCATTCCTTATTGGACATTGAACGGACGCTTTGATGCAAGATGAGAATAATTTAGAGCTTCAAAGGGCAAAACCTATCCTCGGGTCACTGAACTACCGTCTACGGTAGGATACTTAGCTGGATGATTCATCCCCACAAAGTATGATTTCCGCGGTGTGCTCCAAAAAATACGCCACACACTCAACCCCCCCAACGAAAGAGGAATAGGGCTTTCTCACTGAAAGATGCACATTGAGTAAAACATAGACAAGAAGAAATGAATTTCTCTTTCATTTTAACTTAATATTAATAATCAAGTTTGACGCGCGCGAATCAGCTGAAGACCCCTCATCAACACCAGCGACCGACTCAGACTCTCTTCTAGGAAGGAGGAGACGAGCCATCTACCTAATTTTATTTTATTTATTTTAAAATTTAGTTACTACTAACATTTAGAAATATTAAAATCTTATAAACACAACAACATAATAAAATAACTAAATAAACTTATTAAAACTATTAAAAATAATATACAAATAATTAAACAAAAAAAAATCCCAACATCTGAGATTAAATTTCCCAACATTTGAAACTCGGCTCAGATTACTGAGATTAAATTTCAAACTCGGTCAAGATTATTTCTGTCAGAATCAAGCTAATTTTATTTTATTTACTAAAAGAAAATTTCGATAGATGGGCACTAGACTGCTGGCCACTGGAAGGGTGCAGCTATGGACGGGACAGAGATAGTTTGATATGGGCAGAATCGGATCTTATTCTTCTTTTATCAAGACTCGAGAGACGAATATGCCCCTAATTATTTCTCAGAACAACAATTAAATTTTGAGCGCATAGATTTGCCTGCTTAATTTACCTTCTACTGGGCCCTCATCTTTTTTCCCAATATCAGCTCAACTGATTAAGAGAGTTAAACAAAATATTCAACGGAGATATGTATTTATTTTGCTCTAAGCGGCTAATGAAAATATGGATGTCCGAAGTGGGCACGATGAAAATTGAATTTGTATGTTGACTCTTCATCAGCAACCATCTCGTGGTTATTTTTTCATTATTAGATCATTAGACGTTTACTGTCCAAAAGTTATCATCGTATATAAAATATCATCTATGAATTAATAACGTCAATCTGCATATTGTGCAAGATGTTATTGCCAATGTTTTTTATAAACTACATAAGAAATTTGACTATTTAAGTGGCTGATGGTCTAAAAATACAAAATTACGATTTTTCTATAGAGTGGGGATTGACAATGAGTTATTTTGATAACTTTGATGATGAACCTCTAAATAAATGTAAAAAAAATTAAAATAAAAAAAATTTATAGATGTGTTATTTTATTTTTAGATTGATGATCATTCAAATTTAATGCAATTTTATTATCGTTTGATAGTCCATCAAAGATCGTTAATTTAGAACCGCTATAAATTGTATGAAAATTTGATGATCTTTGATTGGACTATCAAACGATAATGAAATTACATAAAATTTGAATGATCATCAATCAAAAGATACAAGAACTTATCTATAATTTTTTATTTTATTTTTAAGATTTTTTTTTGTATTTATTTAGAGGTTCATTATTAAGGTTGTCAAAATAATCCATTGTCAACTTATCCCTTCTCTTTTCTATATATTTAAAAACGTCAAATTACATATATAGTTAGTTCTAAAGCATATAAGTTTTAAGAAATTAAAGAAGTCTCCAAGAAATCATAGTGCACCATTATGCAAGCATTACAATTATCTCTAACAGAGTAATATATTTGGAGAATTATATAATCAACTTACATTAAAAAAATTATATAATCAACACAGTCATTATTGTTGCCCATTAAAATGCACATCGCATATTCCCTCATGTAAAACTATAATAACTTCTTGTGTTCACACTGTGGTGTTATATATGCCCCTCCTTTTTTTCTTTAAAAAAATGTTACCTCAAGAAGTGAAAATGAATAAATGAATGGAAATATAAATGAAAATCTCATTTCACGTAAAAGAACTACAATTGGCAGTTGAGCTTTTTCTTATTAACTTAACATTAAACGAACTGAAGAGAAATTCATAACATGTTTAACTGATTTACATTTGCTGGTAAAACAGAACAACATCAGCAGCAATCTGATTTCCACATCTGAAAACTCACATAAAACCATTATCTACATTATATTATAAAAAAAATATGTACTGAAGGAGTCCAGTATATTATAAAGAGACATTAAATTTCTTTTCTTGCAATTTTATGTGGAACTTTTGAGTTGTGTTGTCTGCAAACTATATCATGCATTGATGTTTAATGCTTTTGGGTATAACCTTCTTGTTCTGTAATGTATTTGCAATATTTCTTATTTTCGGCATGTTTTAATCATTCTTCTCAAAACATATTTTAGTTTGCCTTTAATACAGTATCACAATCCCCAGCAATACTTATGCCTCTTTTTTTTCAAAACCATAATGCTGTGCTGAAATCGAGAATCCCAAATAAAAAAATAACAGAAAAAAATATGGCTTAAATTATTATCATCATATGTGTTCTTTTTTTTTTGGTAATTGAGCTTCCAGAGTAACAGTTCTCCAGCCTTTAGTATAAAGAAAAAGAAGTATCTAATGTATAACAAAATTGATGCTTGCTACAAGACCTCTCAGAGACATTAGTGATATATAAGATTTGTCGTACAGATTTAATAATCCCTGGCAATAGCAAATGAAATCTAATGTTGAATAGGAATTGTTACATCATGGAACTCGCTGAAGAATATGTTGCACAGCTTTCTTTATGCCATCCTGATCAAGTGTACTTGTCAAATACACTTCTTGGACCTATCAGAAGATGCATTTTTCCATATCAATTCCAATTTTGAGACCAAAATGGCTTGTACACTACTTTAGTGACACTTCCCAGGTCATACTTAATGATCAGTTGGTTTGAGATATCATAATGTACCAGATCTGACAACAATATTTTAAAAATGAAAATGATTTGAAAGGGAATTAAAATAATACCTGTCTACCAGCTCGTGCAAGCAGAGTGAACCGATTATCCTTAACAGGTGCCTAGATAGTGATAATTAAAATAGATAAGCTAGAAACCAAATAACAGAAAGGAAATGGATGTGAGTTGTACCAGTAACCTACATTTGAAAGCCAAAGCTCGAAGTCTTGAGATACAGCTCGCTTTTCCAATCCTTGGCGCCCAAGTTGTACATCCATAATTCTGTTCAGAAATTCAGATTTTATGCTCCATGTAACTTCCTTTTCTTTGAGAGAATTTATAAAACCAGAAAGATTAGGGTATTAATTTAAAGTTATGACCAAAGACCAGTTCCAGTATGAAAAACATTGAAGGTCATCATTGAGAAATGCAATAAGATACTCTTAAATTACATCTTAAGTTTCATTACCCATCTTCCTTTAGTAGTTCTTCACAGATGCCGTCAAGACCTGGTAGAGGCTCCGTGTTTGCATCAGAAGCAGCGCTAATGTCGTCGGATTGGGTAATTACTTTGTCTAATGTGGTATACAATGGATCATTTTCTAATTGCTTTATTGATAGAGACAACCGCTTCTTTTCCCTGATAATATAAAAGTCGAAATTGTAGAAAGAAATAAATTTCTGGGTAAACATGAAAGAATGTCTTCAATGTTGATACACGTGCAAAATCTAGAAAAGGTACCCCCCCCCCCCAAAAAAAAAAAAAAAAAACCCCATACACACCCCCTTACTAATTATAAAATGTACTGGGAATAATGAGAATGCTTATTCTGCACATGTCGTGTTTCCAGAGTCCTATGCACATCCATACTCAGATCTCTCATTTGCAGCAGTACATAGTTAATAGTCGTAAAGACATTTATGAAATACTGACCAACAGTTGAAACATAAATAAAGTATTTTAATGTATTTTGAACCTATTACCTATCAATGTTGACAACTTTTACTTTGATCTCATCCCCTTCAGCATATAAATTTCTCATATCTTGTACCAAATCCCAAGAAGCCTCAGAAATATGTACCAGACCTGTCAGACGATATACACCTGCAACAAAATACAAGTATACTATAATTCTGATGAACTTTAGGACAGCCTGAAAATACTGCAACAATAATTTTTCATTCAATCTTTTTTTTTAAAAAAAAAATCACTCTACGAATAAATTAAAAGCTTGCTAATATAAATTCGTAAGAACATCAAACTGCCAATACGACTACTATGCTTTTGCAAAATAATGAACTCCTATCTAAACCCCAGGAAAAGTTGCTAATTTCTTATATCCTTCAAACCCTTAAAAATGTCCAGAAGCAGGTTTTTTTTTTCAGAAAAAGTTCATTGTGAATATGTTGTAAAAAGAAGATAAGGAGGAGATGATACCATCAGGGAAAAGTATATGGACAAATGCACCATAGTCTGCAACTGAGGCAACCAGTCCATCATAAACTGAACCCACCTCAATTTGAGTAGAATACATAGACCAACTCGCATCTTTTTCTGAAAAGACCAGTGATCTTTTCTCCTCATTTACTGATACCACCTACAATTTGACATAACAAGTTTTATTTCAATTCGATAAACTTTTCCTTTACTATATTAAAAAAATTCAAGAACAATTACCTTTACAGAAATAGGAGAGCCTACTAAATCTTTTGCTCTCTGTAGGATAGGTATAGGTTTATCTACAGAAAGTGAAATAAAAAGAACATCAATATGAATATTTAGTAAGTCTCCCCACGTGCATATTTTCATTTAGTTCAATCAAGATTAGTATTATATCTTCACAGCCAGAAAAGGAAGCTTGGCAAAGTGAATGACCAGTGATACTGGCTACTGGCTAGTATTAGATCTGACAAAAATAGAAGTTCTGTACAAGCTGACTTCAGCTTCAATCAGGTTTTTTATGATCAAATCCCATTCTAGTCTCCATCTCTCTCTCATATTTCTTTTATTTATTTTTAAGTTCTACTATTTTTTGTTTGATTGAACTCAATATATAGTACCCAAGCTAATAGACATTGAATTAGTTTGAAAATCCCACAAAGCCAGACATGAGCCGGGATCAACTGTTATTATACCAGATATGAGCTCCTTTATTAACCTTATGTAGGCATTTTCTGAAGCTAGGTATGTTTTGGTGAGATTTCTTGTAAGGATGGCCTGACAAAACTTCCAATTAGAGAAAAAAGAGTTATTATCAGATTACCTTTACAAAAAGGGGCCTGATTAAGAAGAGTGTAAGGAAGAAAACCGATGAGAGAATGAAATTTTATGAGGAAGCCTCCATTATTGAATCTTTCAACTTTCCCTTCAAAAATAGCCTCTGTTTCTTTGTATGACCTTGCTCTTGCCCAGTCAGCCGACATCTATTTCTTCATACAAATATTACGATAAACATCATCATGACAGGATCAATATGAAGAATAATATCATAGTAAATTATCCCAAGCCACTCATCTTTTGCAAAAAAACCTTCTATCTTTTTTTATCATTTCAGAACAAGCTGTTGTTTTAATTGGATAAAGTCAATACTTACCTGCAGTTTTCCGTTAGTAAGTCATTAACATGTCATAGTATTATTCAATGATATAAGGATTAAGAGTGTTATAAAGACAAAATACATTTTAATCAGAGAAAGGTACATAAGTACCATCATATGATAATATCATGAGAAAACCACGTTTTAAAGCAATGAAGAAGCTTATAAGTTATAACAGAAATGCAACCTTTATAGTGCAGTAATTCAATCATATTGTATCGGTTAAGTTCTGGGTCATTAGATTAAATCCTGTTGGTAGTGAAGGTTGACTTATGAGGCTTATTTTTCAATATCTCCAACTACTATAGGACCGTATTCTAAATATTGGAACTTACATGAGTTTCACATTTTATAGATTTCAGGGGTTCTTTTTGTTGTGCAAAAATCAGGGACCGGTCCAAACAGGTGCAGCAGGTAAAACATCGGTACAGTAAGTGTCAACTATTAGAACAACCCAACAAACCCTAAATAGGATACTAACAACCCCAAACAGGGATATCCCTCCGACAAGTTGGATCCTGAGAAATTAGAAACAAAACCGACTAATGCATATAACCAATCAATCACAATAGAGTAAAAGATATTATCATAGGATAGATCAAGTTCAACAGGCACACAATAGAACATAAAGAGGTAAAGTGATTCCGCTGAACCTACTCCGGAGAAGACAAATGACCAACAAACTTAGAAATTATAAAAGTGTTTCAATTACTAAAACAAACAATCACTCTATTTTTATCTTCCTCCACCTCTCTTTTCTATTCTCCCCTCTCTCTCACTCTTTTGTTCAATGGCGTACTCAAAAAGATGAACCCACGATTTTACTGTCAGTCATCCAAGATAGATAGTCAAGAGAATAAATAAGAGTCAAGAGAATAAATAAGAATCAAGAGATGAGTACATGGGTCAAAGGCTGAGTTGGGTCTAAAAACCCAACACTTTTAGAAGTACTTTTAACTTTTAATTTATATGGAATTATCCATTATTGAAGTCAATACATGTATCAAGCTTCGATTAATTAAGCGACCTCACTACCTCAATGAAAGTTGAATTAAGGGGTTAATTTTTGGCATCTTTTTTGCTGGAAGCGCACATGATATCCTCTTATTTTCGTTATTCTTTAATAAATAGCTACGGAGAAATGATGTTTGTACCTGCTCCCGAAGAGCCTCTTCGTCAGTCTTTAAAACTGATGTGGCGCCTTCAGAGGGCGACACGTCCTCAGCGGGGCCCGGTCGCGCCGCCGGCCTTTGTCTCGTGCGAGAAAGCGTAGCATTGAGGGAAGAGAAGCGTAAAGTAGAAATCTTTGGAGCGGGAACAATGGAGGGAGAAGGATTATCGCTGAGTGAGAAACGAGAAAGGGAATAGAGAGTTCTAGTCGAGCTAAGTGAAGAAATCATGGCGCCAGGGCAACAGAGAGCCGAGAGAGAATTAGAAAGATGGAGGGATAATAATAATAATTAGAGGTGGTGGGGAAACGAAGGAAGAGTTGCTTCTGAGCTCGCCACGCACAATCTGAGCTTCACAAATGGAGACTGTGGTTGTATATGCCTCTATAGAATCTTTAATCCGGAGGATTTTTTACTTAAACGTTCCAAAAACAAATTTTAACTACGTTTAACAAAGAGCGTGAGTTAAAATGTTATTTTCTCTGCCCGTCCGCTGTCCAAACAAAAGAGAGCAAAATGACTCAAAGGACGTGAGTTGAACAACTCACGCCCTTTAAGTCCACATATCGCATTTATATCAATTTTTTTTCACTTTTGGTGGTTTTGAAAGATAACAATCAAAGCACATCAACTCACGCCCTTTGTGTCTTTGGACAGTGTTCGAGCAGGTAAAATGAAGATTTAAGGGCGTGAGTTCAACTCACGCTCTTAGTTAGACCGTTTATGAAAATAACTTTGCTCTAAATTCGATTCCGTAGATAACATTTATTATTAGACTATTTAAGTAAAAACTCCTAATCCGGACCGGATTCTCAAATGGACGCTTAGTATTTTTGTGGTCTTCTAGTTTTAATTTAATTTCGTATAATAATCATTTTGGCATCAAACATATATCTACGTTACTACTGGTGATATCGCATATGCAATCTGACTCGTACTCCACGGATGTTCATGACTGAGTTGTTAATTTGCCATCATCTTCCAATTTTCACATAACCCCTTGTAAATTATGAAAATTACATTCCCCAAAGAAAGGTATTCCATTCCTTTAATTCTCCCATCTCTAAGGGTTTGTTTGGCAAATCAAGGAATAGTTTTAGAATAGTGATAATTTTGGAAGAGTGATAGAATAATATCTTTTTGAAAAAGTGGTAGAAGAGTGATATTCTTAACTAAGAGTGAAAATATCGTTTGACAGTTGTTAATCAAAATAGTTGAAATATGAATAATTATGATACTAACAATGTTGATGATAATAAAAATAATAGTAAAATAATAATAATAATAATAATAATAATAAAATAATCATAATAATATAATAAAATATAAGTATAATCATAATCATAATAATTAAAATAATATAATAATGAAAAATTATAATCATAATGATAACAATAATAATAATAAATAATAAAATCATTATAATATAATAATAATATAATCATTATTATAATCAAAATATAATAATAAATAAATATAATTATTATAATTATAGTGATGATTATATTATTATTATATTATAATGATTATAATTAATTATTATCATTATGATTATAATTCTTTATTATTATATTATTTTGATTATTTTATTATTATTATTATTATTAATAAATAATCATAATAATCAAAGTATCATAATAATAAATAATATTAATTAAAATAATATAATAATAAAATAATCATAATAATAAATAATTATAATTTTAATGATATAATAATAAAATAATCATATTTATATTAGAATATAAAATATAATATTAAAATTATATTATTATAATATAATGATAAATAATAATAATAATAATAATATTAAATCATAATACTAATAAATCGTAATCGTAATCATAATCATAATATAGTAATATAATACAACATAATCAAACAATAATCTCTATTCCGACGAGAACTAATCTGGTATACCACCTATAACTTAGTATACCGGATTAGCGCTCTTCTGTACTTTTTTATTTAGTCTAAAATTTGTTTGGCAAATTAATTCGTCGGAATAGCAATTCTATTCTAACTTTTTGTTATTCCATTGAATGCCAAATATACCCTAAATTGAAACTCTAATATGAATTTTGAATGCTTCAAATAAAAAAAAACACTAAAATTTGTAACAGGAATTTTAAGGTATGTACCTTTTCAATATGTCACCTGTTTAATGGGACCTTTGATATTATATGAAGCCATCGACTCTGGAGAGTGGGAAATGAAACGAAAATTCATAAAGAAAATGACGTTATGTAATGAAATAGTTCATCAAATATCCTTCCAAGGAAAATAAAAAATAACTGGTACTATCTTAGTGAAATTACTTTTCTCCCTCATCTTTTTTTATGAAAAAAAGTTAATAATGGTTTTATTGGTTAGAAAATGCTTCTTTCCTCTCCAAAAGCTTTCACCAGCAAATAACAAAGTGAAAATTTAGAGCATTTTCAGTCATATTTCTAACCCGGCAAGCAGTCCTCAACAGGGAAAGAAGAAGAAACCAGATACAACAGTTTATGAACACAAAAGATTCTTTATTGAAAACAATGAATGAAAACGCACTAAATAAGAAAAAAATATAAGAACCCTGTTGACATCTGCTTCTCCTGAACACGTCTTATGTATCCAATACATTAAACCCCTTTCCCAGACAAGTCTAATCAATCATTGGTCGCTCTGCCATTGTGCAGCTCTTTCAAATCCATTTTTCCCCATGTAATAATCCTCCATTGCCTGTCTGATTTCAGCTCGTGTATTCATAACGAACGGCCCGTGCTGCACCACAGGCTCATTCAACGGTTGTCCACCCACTAGCGCGAATCTCAAAGAATTTCCTGACTTGTTCCACACTTTGATCCCATCCCCAGGACCAAAAACAATGCAATGGTGGCTCTTAATTGGAGCTGAGCCTTCATTTCCAAAAATGCCCTCGCCTTCTATGATGTATGCAAAGGAGTTCCAGTCTTCATTGATAGGCAGATGCAGGTGGGACCCGGGCTGCATTGTGAAATCCATGTATAGTGTCGGTGTCCTTGTGTAGACTGGTGAGCGGGCCCCAAATGCCTCACCAGCTATTATTCTGACGAAAACACCGTCTTTTTCAGCCTCAGTTATGTCCTTGCTTTGGAGTTCTTGGTATCGTGGTTCAATCCTGAAATTGAAAAAATAGAACAGCAAGACTCAATATTATAGTAATCTCCGAAAATAATTCATTAATTAGTAGAGGAAACAAGTAAATACATTTTATCTTTAGAAGAGAGATTGATCCAAAGTTGCAATCCTTTTTGTACTCCTTGTCCAGCTGGCATTTCTGAGTGAACTATCCCACGACCGGCAGTCATCCACTGTAAAAGTAAATAATTTATGTGTTGCTATTGTAAAATTCTTACGGTTATCTCCGTGAAAAAGGTAAGTTTTATTGTACCAAAATCCAACAACTGCAAATTTAAAATGGTACTGAGAATGAGTACCTGGACATCTCCAGGTCTGATTGTTCCTTTGTGTCCTGCAAAATCTTGGTGAGTAAATGCACCCTGTTTTACCCAACAAGCATTTCCACAAACAGTTTGTCAGCACTGATGATTTTTCAAATATCATTTCATAGAATATTATTGAGGAAATAACTGCATGTTTGTTAAATTATATATACTAATTACCTCTAGCATGTATGTGACAGTCTCGAAACCTCTATGGGGATGGTCAGGAAAGCCGGCCGGCGGTGAAACTATACAACGTGAAAAACAACAAACATTTGAGCAAAATTATGATGTTTTCTGAAATAGTTTTAACTTATTGTTTGAAACTGAAAATGTGGAAGTGCAAAACAACAAAATCAGATACGAGAATTACCTTGAAACTCATCGAGAAGTAGAAAAGGATCTAAGCTCCTGAGCTCAGGCCTGAAAGAGACAGACACAATTACAATTTGTTTTAAAATACAGAATTGTGCAAATAATTGTGTATTTATCGTTGGTTTGTCCCCAGTGAAACAAAGTGATGTTTAAGATTTTATGGGACGAATTTGAAACATAGCAATTCCTTGATCATCATTCTGACAAACGTGTTTCAATATTTTCATTATCTAATCTGTAAGTCATGATTTCAAATTAACCAACTAATTCCTTCAAAACATCCTAATTTCAAAATTGTCTCACCGTTCTTTGTTGCATCCAGCCGAAATTATAAATTAAAGACGAGTACAATTGCAATTGTAAAATGTTAAACGTAAAATTCAACTACGCAATTAAAAGGTATGGAAATTAATCCCAGAAAAATTAATTTACCTTCCAATACTTCTTCTGACTTTGGCACCGACGCCTTCATCCTGCAACTCAGAGAGAAGCTTCTTCACCACCTGTCTGGGGTTCTTGATTTGATCTGAGGAGGTTTTGGTCTCGCCATGATCATCTCTGGTAGTAGAAGAAGCCATTCGCCCGCTCTTTAATTGGGGTATTTGCGTGAAAAGACAAAATCTAATGATTTTTGTTGATTTGAATTGGTTGTTGAAACTGTGGCAGAGCGTAGTATAAATAGGCCTCATGATCGTAGTCCCCTCTCCATTGGTTATTTCTCGAGTATTCGTCTCTCTTTAATTTGCTCATGCCAAACGAAATAAATTGCGGCTCCCCTGATATTCCATAATAGAGTACGTGTTTCTATGTGTATAGCAGGTCAATTATGCGTGAATTATTTGACCCGGTAGACGGTCGCATACAAAAATTGCGAGATAGAAACCAAGGAAGATTTCGTCGACTTGGTTTTAGGGACTGCTAGCAAATATTTTGGTACGTGCGGCGTGACTTTTTTATGACGTCATCATAGCGCCATGCTGATGCAGATAGTGATGGACTTTATTATGATGTCATGTTGGGTGTTTGGCTACGGGCGCGTGACGATAGAATTGTTGTAATTACATTTTCCTGAAAATAAAGCTACCAAGAATGGAATTGTGAACGATGTATATATATATGTATGGGTGGGGATCTATGTGCGGGTATTGTATTTGATACAGTGCGGATGCGTTGATACGTCAATTTTAAAAAAACCTTAGATACGGATGCGTCGATACGTCAATTTTTTTTTAAAAAAATCTTAGATACGGATGCGGCTATAAATAATAAATTATTATAAAAAAATAAATGATATTATAAGTAAAGTTGAAAAGTTATACTAATATATAAATAACTAAAATTATGCATTGGTACAAAAAGGTTAGTGGTGCAATGGTGGTTCATTTGTGTAAATGCCTAGCGGCTTGGGTTTGAATCCCATCTCCCACACTTCAGATTTTAATCAAGTTTTTTAGCGATGTAACAGGATTTTCTGTAGCTAACCTTTGCGACTACGCATGTGGCGTTCTGTCTCACCAAAGAGGAATCAGAATCGCATCTAGCAAGTGTGCAAATCGAATTGTAGCCGTATCCTAAGCGTAACAGGACGTATCGGAAACCGAATCCTTGATTCAAACTAAATAAAATAATCCCATGTGCATCCGTATCGAACACGTATCCGATACCTCATTCGCTGAGTTAATAGAAATATCGGAGTAACACAGGTGAGGATCAATCTGGAAAAACAGCCTAAACGACGGCGTTTCAGATGCGGAGAAAGAGGCCATCTAGCACGGAGCTGTAAAAATGCCCTCGCTTCAAGTGAGGGAAAACAGGACACAGCTCCCCCTTGCGAGACCACAACTCCATCTTCCTCCTCTCTACCTCGATGACCAAAAATCCAATCTCATTCGAAAATTCAACCTCGATGACCAACCTAACTATCCCATGGTCCCTTTGGCAGATCCTTTCATAATTTATTTTAAAAAATAATATTTTTAAGTTAAAATTTTGTTAATTTGTTCTCTCCCAAATTATTTAATCACTTTCAATGACAAAATTTTATTTAATCATAGATAACAAAAGAATTATGTAAAAAATTCAAAATATGAAGTTCCGTAAATGAAAGTTATCTTCATCGACTTAATTATTTATTACTTAAATTTTATTTTATTATTATTTTTAATATATAAAAAGATATTATTTTGATAATTTTTAATTAGATAAAAATTATTAATATTTTACTTAGTATCCGATTAACTAATGAGTTTGAATCCAATATACTATTATAATCCGATTATTATCTCCTCTATTGACGATGGACCTTTAAATAAATATAAAAAAATATTAAAAATGAAAAACAATTATAGATATATTTTTTACTTATATATTGATAGTGTTTGAAATTTCATGTAATTTCATTCGTTTGATAGTCCATCAAATACCATCAATTTTTATATAATTTACAATAGTTTTAATTTTATGATCTTGATGGACTATCAAACGATAATGAAATTACATAAAATTTGAAACACTATCAATCTATAAATAAAAGAGTATACCTGTATTTTTATTTTTTTTATTTTTTATTTTTTATTTTTTTATATTTATTTAAAAATTCGTTATCAAAATTATCAAAATAACGTGATCCCCCATGTATATCCATTCCGGAAATATGACTTTCAGGAATGGAATGTTGGAACCAGACCATTTTCATGTTTCATTCCAGGAAATATGACTTTCTGACGAATGTGATAAATAGTTATTTGTTGCCTCCGTGAGTCATTTTATTATCCTAATCTCTAGAATTTGTGCTGCTACATTATGTTGAGAACAAATGTATTTGTCTATTTGATAACCGTACGTACCAGCTGTTAGATGATAATATCAAAAGAAAAAATTATTAAAAGTTCTTTGGTCATGAATATATAGAATGATTCAAAATATTAAAGCTTCAATTTTATACGCGCTTAGTTCATGACAAAATAGATTGTAATTTATATGAACATATTACACAAATTGATTTAATTTATTAAAAAATATATTATTAAATTAATTGTAACAACTACTTTATGATTGGCAAAAAATGTGCTTGTTGATTTCTTTTATTATAAAGTTATCTTTTTTGCCTGGTATGTACAAGCGTCGTATGGTTCATGATATGTATATATATATTTAGAGAGAGAGAGCAAATCTACGGTGTGCTTAAGTTCACGGAAGGTCTCCGTGAGCTTAGCTCAATAATATATCAAATGATTTTCAAATTTTGATTTTTCACCCTCATTAAATTTTTAATATTGAAATCTTATTGGGTACAAAAATTTAGGACGTTTCAAGTTTTCTAAGTCACTCTTTTCAATTTTTGAAAATAATGTACAAACAAACATTAAATATTTTATTATTTTTTAGAGTTGATTTTTAAAAATTAAAAAGAGTGATTTAGAAAACTCAAAACATCTCAAATTCTTATACTTTATAAGATTTCAATATGAAAAATTTAATGAGAGTGAAAAATTAAAATTTGAAGATCATTTGATATACTTTTTAAGCTAAACTTACGGAGATTTTCCGTAAGCTTATCATTTTATTTTCCCGTCGTCAATCAACTTCTTATTAATTCATATAAAAAGCATCTTCATCTCATGAATAATTTTTTAATTTGAATATGCACTTGCACATTCAACAACTATGTGAAGCGCTTGCCAAATCAATATGTCGTATAGGATTCTTTTTTATAAAAAAAAAAACGATGCAGCATTTCCATTCCAACTGCAAAAAGATCGATATCTTTTATAGTTCGGAAACTTTTACTATTTTTATCGCATCAGCAAAGTATAAATTACAAGGATAGAAATAATTTGAAATTGATGTGAAGATTATTGCTAAATTATTATGTGATAAATAAATTTTATTTTACTGTTTTCAATTTTACTTTCAAATATTTGATTTCCTGTGTCTCTCATTTGATGACCTCTAGCTCTGTCTCTGTTTCTTCGGAGCGTTATTTCGAGATAAAAAAAAATGTTACACACTTACACTGCAAGTTTTCAGTACAAATGTGTTTGTTTAATAATGAGAGGCACAATAGTATATGCTGGTTGCTCCTTAGTCCTTTGACTGGTTTTTATTGAGCTGTTGTTGTGGTCTCTTTATTGTTGCTTATTAAATTAAAAGTTCACAATTAGTTGGATGTCTCGAAAGATTTGACAGTTCTATGAACTAATAAGCAAACTCAAAGATCAGGCTCAAAATAATTATCTGAACAAAAATAATAATTCAGAGGCAACCTATAATCCTAAATATTAAAACACAATACAGTTAATAATTATAAAATAATATTCAGATTTATTTTCTTTTTGTTTATTTTTTTATTTTCTTATAAATTTAACTATGTATATAACTAAATGTATTTTAGATAAAAAATATCATATAGTAAATAAAAAATATTTTTAATTAGATATACTTAAAATAGCATTAGTAAAGATAAATAAGAATTTTTAAGAATGAAAATAAATGATAACATAAATATTACATAAAAATACTACTAATAATTACTTAACACATTACTTAAACATTTCTATACATACATATTTATTACTCAATTACCGATTACATTAACAAAGTAATTGGTCGAGTGTCACTGTAATGATAATTATTACTAAAAACATAAGTTATTATAATAATATTTATATATATTAATTAATTTCTCTATTTTTAATGAAATAAATATTGAATATAAAAAATAATATATTATATATTAATAAATTTCTCTATTTCATTGTATTTATAATAAAAAGCTTGTGATTTACAAAATATAATATAAATACCAGAGAAGATATCAATTAGAATAATTTTATGTATTTTGGGATATGATATATATAAAAAAGCAAAAAATGATATAAAACTTAAATAGACAACCTGAACTGTTATTCAAATTATTTTTTATCATAAAGGCTTGAGTATGCAACAATATGATTATAAACCAATAAAAAATAATATTTAAAAAATATTTTATATATATTTGATGATATTACGTGCATATATAAGGCAAGAAATAATATGAAAGTCAAATATTCTAACTAGAGTGTTATTTTAAAAAAATATGTTCATTGTTCTATACAATTCGAGTATTAAGGGCTTAGAATTTATAGAAATAAGTTTATAAACTAATAGAAAATAATATTTAAATTTTTTTATGTATTTGGACTATATTATGTACATGAATAAGATAATAAACGATTTAAAACTCAAATAGACAATCTAAAGTGTTCTTTTACTGTATATGTGTTAATTTTTGTATGAATAACATGTCATAAAGACGTGAGCTTGCATAAATATTATTATAATTCAATAGAAGATATTATTGAAAATAACTTTATTCATTTTGATGATATTATTAGCACAAATGAGGTAATAAATATATAAATTTTAAATAGACTAGATGTTGTATTATTTTAATGCAATGTGTTAATTTTTGTGGGTATTTCATGGCATAAAAGCTTAGGATTAGAAAAGTTGTAATATAAATAGCAGAGAAGACATCAATAGAAATAATTTTATATATTTTTGTGATATAATATGCATAAACAAGGCAATAAATGATACAAAACTCAAATAGACGACTTGAACTGTTGTGCTAGAGTATATGTATTCATTTTTATATGCGTAATGTGACATAAAAGCTTGAGTATGCATCAACAGAATTATAAACCGGTAGAAGATAATATTTAGGGGATATTTATATATTTTTGATGATATTACATGTATATATGAGGCAAGAAATTATATAAAAGTCAAATATTCTAACTTGAGTGTTATCTAAAAAGTTATGTTCATTGTTCTATGATTCGAGTCATAACAGCTTAGGATTTGTAGAAATAAGTTTATAAACTAATGAAAGATTATATTTAAATAGTTTTGTGTATTTTGACTATATTATGTAAATAAATGAGATAAAAATGATATAAAACTCAAATAGACAATCATAAGTGTTGTTTTAATGCACATGTGTTGATCTTTAAAAAAATAACACATCATAAAGGCGTAAGCTTGCCTGAATAGTATTATTAGCTAATAAAAGACATTATTGACAATAACTTTGTGCATTTTGATGATATAATTTAAATAACTAAGACAATAAATGTATAAAACTTAAATAGAATGGATGTTGTGTTATTTTAATGCATTACATTAAGGGCATAAATTTTGTAGAAATAAGTTTATAAACTAATAAAAGATAATATTTCAAATATGTTTGTGCATTAAAAATAATACATTAAAACAACACAACGTCCATTCTATTTGAGTTTTATATATTTATTGCCTCATTTATGTAAATTATATCGTCAAAATGCATAAAATTATTATCAATAATGTCTTTTATTATTTTATAATATTATTCATGCAAGCTCACTCCACTATAACGCATTATTCATATAAAAATGAACACATATGCCTTAAAACAACACTTCAGATTGTCTATTTGAATTTTATGTCATTTTATCTTATTTACGCACATAACATAGTTCAAATACACAAAAATATTTTTAATAATGTCTTCTATTAGGTTATAAATTCATTACTACAAATTCATTGCTTTTATGACTCAAATTGTATATAACAACGAACATAATTCTTTTAAATAAAATATTTGAGTTTTATATCAATAATGCGGCATATATGCACGTAATATCACCAAAAATATATAAATTTATCCCAAATATTATCTTATATTGGTTTAAATATTATTGCTACACACTCAAATTTTTATGACATATTACGCGTATAAAAATGCACACAAATACACTAACACAACAGTTTAGGTTATCTATTTCAATTATATATCATTTCTTGTCTTGTTTATGCATATTATTCCTATGAATGCCTTCTGTGCCATTTATATTATAATTTTACAAATCTCAATCTTTTATGATATTTTACACAAAAATTAACACATTGCATTAAAACAACACAACATCCAATCTATTCGAATTTTATATATTTATTACCTCATTTATGCAAATAATATTGTCAAAATATACAAAATTGTCAATATTATCTTATATTGGTTTATAATATTATTCATACAAGCTCACGGATTTATGATACGTTATTCATACAAAAATTAACACATATGCCTAAAACAACACATTAGATTGTCTATTTAAATTTTATATTATTTTTTGTCTTATTTATGCACATAATATACTCTAAATACACAATTTTTTTTAATAATGTCATCTATTTATTTATAAACTCAGTTCTACAAATCAAATGTCTTTATGACTCAAAATGTATAGAATATGAACATAATTTTTTTAACTAATACTCTAGTTAGAATATTTGAGTTTTATATCACCTCTGCCTCATATATGAATGTAATATCATGAAAAATATATAAATTTGTCTAAAATTTTGTTTTTTATTGATTTATAATCTTATTGCTGCATACTCAAGCCTTTATTACTCACTATGCCTTCCAAAATGAACACAAATACACTAACACAACAATTCAGGTTGGCTATTTGAATTTTATATCATTTCTTGTCTTGTCAAAATACACAAAATTATCAATATTATCTTCTATTAGTATTATTCATGCAAGCTTATTCCTTTATGACACGTTATTGAGGAATTTGTACTGCGAAGAGGAAATATCGAAGAGCTGATGAACTGGAAAAAGGAAATCCATGATGGATTTGAATAATTCTGTTTCTCAAACAGAGAAAGATAAAGAGAGGGATCGGTGGAATATTTTTGAATGACATCTACTGCGCAACCAACGTGTGACGAACGTGAAACAAACTACATAAAGATTTCAACACAGAGGCCACTAAAAGAGATGATTTTAAATCCGAAAATTTATCGATAGATCATGATCGTTGTAGAATCAAGACACTTACGTTAAGGAGTAGAGATTTTTAAACTTCAAAGGGAAAAAAATACAGATGCACACAAGTTAACTGGTACGTAGGAGCAAAATCTATTGATTTTTTGAATAAAATTGGTAACGAGAATTTCATACTGCTTAAGGCCAGCTAAGTAATTTACAATAAATGTCTTATAAATAATTAAGCATAATAATGTTAAATAAGTGTAAATTATGCAAGCAGAATTATAGGTAAAACCCATTTATGTCTCTTATTAAAACACTCAGCATATGCTAACATAATCTCGCTTAAGATTTGCTACACCTACAGCTCAAATAAGAAATATTCATCAAAGCTACCAAGAAGTAAAAAAAGAAGCAAAAACAAAACTTCATCCAGAAGATAAATCCTGTCACTACATGAGAAACCACCAATCAGAAAGCATAAATTAGCAATGTTTTCAGAGGATGAGCTTGTCCTCCTGAAGCCTCCACACACCCAAAAATAAACAGAGAGAGAGAGATCAGGACTCAGGAGCCCGCAGCAGAGCGCAGACCAGGGAAGTTCTGCTTCAAATCC
Organism: Schoenoplectus tabernaemontani; assembly: GCA_037127355.1. Taxonomy (NCBI): domain Eukaryota; kingdom Viridiplantae; phylum Streptophyta; class Magnoliopsida; order Poales; family Cyperaceae; genus Schoenoplectus; species Schoenoplectus tabernaemontani. The sequence goes on from CM073756.1 coordinate 27,351,824, forward strand.
AAACTGAGAGATGGTGCAGCACCATAATTTATAACAGATTGAACTTGCCGGCGGGGCCCAACATGGCCATGAAGCTTCTCTTGTTCTTCAGACAAGTCAAGTCCCTGACTTTGGGACCCACCAATTACAAGGATTGGAGCCTTCTTCTTCTTCTTCATCTTTTGAGACTTCTCAGTTTTCTCTGCTTCCATTTTCTGCAATAATGAAATATTCGATACAAGAATTAAAATAACATGAGGTGCCAATATTTGGGTACCTACTGTCATACAAAATTAAAATAACACGAGGCACCAACCTGCTTATGTACAGGAATTAGAGACAAACTGTGATTCTCCTCCAAATTCTTTTTGGAGACGGCCACCATACCGTCAAATTCGGAACTCCCCATGACACGTCTCTCAACTTTGGGAAGTCCCAGAGCTTTCCTCTGCTCTTCTTTCATCCTTTCGTACTCATCAAGAGTCATTTTCTATTTATATTAAATGAAAACATGCAATATTAGATAATTACATAATGATGTTGATGAATAAAGTAACATTTTCATATATCATGCATAACCAGTTTCAAAAACATAATTAGAGGAATAAGAATTGTGTACCTTTCTATCTGATAGTCTGATGTATTCCAAAGCTTCAGATTTTTCCTCCAAGAGTCTGTCTCTATCTTTATCAGCTATAATTTCAGGGAACTTCACAAGGAATTTCCTCTATTTAATAAGATCACATACAACAAAAGGAATGAGTTAGATATCAGGAAAGCTTACATCCTCCAAAATAAACCATTCAGAAACAAACTTTAATTACCCGTTTCTCCTCCTCTTGAGGATCATATTTGAAATCCTTCAGTTTTTTCTGAAATTCTTCTTCCCTCAGCTCCCTGAAAATGAAATTCAATTATTCCATCAAAATAAATGAACCAGAAAGGTGTAATAATTCAGAAAATTGAACACACATAGGTACCTCTCAGATTTGACTGAACTCCTCTCGGCCTTGTCACTAGCCCCATCATCAGTGGCATTACTGCTACGAGAGGAACTTTTACCGCGGTAAAAACCATTTTGTTTCCTACTGTTATAACCATTATGAGCTTCACATTGACTGGCACCTCTCTGGCCATTGGCTCCGTTCTGGACCTTCTGGAACCGCAAGTAATTGTAGTAGCCACCTCTCTGTCCATTGCCTCCATTCTGGTACTGTGAGCACCCACCCCTTGAGTTTACATTGGTTGCATTCACCAAAGTATTAATTTTCTCTTTCCCTGAAATTTCAAATTTGCAGTAGATTAATTTTAGATTAATTTTAGCTTGTAAATTTCAAGATGGTATGATTGGAAAAGTAATTTTCTTAATATTCTCACCTCTCCGCTGGCCATTGGCCCCGTTCTGGTACTGAGAATAATTGGAATAGAGACCTCTTAAATTTACATTATTTGCTTTTACAACAGTATTATTAGCTTTGTCCTTCCCTGAAAATTCAAGATTGCGAATGATCATTACAAGGCTGTGAAAACTAATTATAGAATTCACCCTATTTACCAATAACATAATCAATATATTTTACTTGGAATATATTGTTTTATTAATGATATTGCTGACAAATAAAGATAGTAATAATACGAATAAAAATTGGAACTTGCTCGAAGCTATGTTATTGTTAAACCAACTATAAACCCTAATAAATACCGAATCAGACTACAAAAATTTGCCAAAGTTTACTAGAACTAAAATTTGGTGGTTTCAATCTGGAACAGGGAAGTGAAAATTATATAATACCATTCGTAGAGTTCTTCCCCTTCTTGGATTTATCAGGTTTCGATTCGATAGACGCCTGCTTCAATTGTTCAGCGGCCTTAGTGATTGTTTCATCACCAGAATCTCCATCAAAAAGAATATCAAAAGGATTTGATTGCGGGACTTTGATGTGATCTGCATTTGGTTATTTTTAAAAATTATTATAAAGTTCCTAATTAGTTTGGAGCATGGGGAAAAACTACTAATAAGAGGAAACAAATAATGAAATTTATTTGTGTGCAATTTGATGAGGACATGACAAACAACAATAAGAGGAAGCAAATAACGAAATTAATTTATTGCACAAGTTGTAAGGACACGTTAAACAAAAGTAAGATAAGACAACAGATAAATAATTTATACTGGTTCTAAGTACATTAATATTTCTCAATAATATTTGCTCCACGGTGAGAAATTAATTAAACATCAATTAGAAAAAAAAATGAAGGGTTATAACTAACTATTCCTGGTAAAGAAAAACCAAAATCAATTAGAAAAAAAAACTGAAGGGTTATAACTAACTATTCCTGGTAAAGAAAAACCAAAATAAAATAAACTTGCAATGGGTTTTCAATAAACGACAATAAACTGTGAAGTAATTAATAATTTAATATGATTATATGACGAACTATAAGGAATAATCAGAGTTGTTTACATAAAATTTTGAGTCATTAAAATATGCTTCAAGAAACTAAGATATAATTTAGTCTTTAAATAGTATGAAACTGATTGTGAATAAGGATTCAAAAAGACGCAACGCTCTACATAGCTTTATAATTATTTCAAGAAAAAGAACAACAAAAAATAAAGAAACAAAGAAAAAGAAAATTGAATATATACGCAACAAAACTTGAATACCTGTTGAAGATTTACTGCCTTCTACCCTTTCCATGATAAATCTTCAATTTATCAGAACTATCTTTGAAATTCCCTCGTGGGGGAACGATGGAAATGAGAAGCGCTAAGGGGCTTTTAAATAGATAGAGTAGAGAGGTAGGTGGCGTTGGAACTGGAGGCGGTTTCAATAATTTTCTTTTGCAACAAGCATGTTAATTCTTAGGAAAGCATTAATTAAATATTTTTAGAAAGGTAAGAAATAGATTTCTATTTAACGCCTTCTTTATTTGCAGGTCGAGGGGGCGAAATTATTTTCTAAATGTTTCTGTAAACTTAATTCACGAGCTTGTATTAATAAAATAATAAAAAATTAGATCACTCTAATGTTGACACTTCATTTTTTTTGAATAATAAACACTTCATTGCTCAGACAAATATAATGAATTAAATTTTGAATTTGCGAACAATATGTGATGTTATCTCATATATAGTCATTAATTTATCATTAAGCAATAAAATAAGATTTGATAATTGACATAACATTCATGCATCTTCTTTTGTATATATAATAACGGTCTAATGAAATTTTCCTCAATAAATGTCTATGATTGGGCATGACCCAAACAATAATTGTAAGAATGAAGACCATGAACAAGTAACATTGGTTTCCGGGAATGCTTTTTAATTATAATCACTGCATGCGTATAAATTGGCAGATTTAGAATGTTAAATATATAAATAAATATATACATGATAAGAGAAATACGATGCGAAAATCATTGTGTGGGTGAAGCAGATTGGGATCCGGAGATTTCATGTCTGTCTCTCTCTTGTTTATTTTTACATCTAGATGTTATTCAGTTTCCGATTTGGAACTAAATTATTTGATTGATGGAGCTGATTTGAAATTTCTTGACTGTCAAAAAAGCTGTTCCAATTAGAACTCTGCAAGAAATAATTGAGTTTAGAGTCCTGCTCCTTTTTATTGTTCACTCATTGTTCATTTTTTTTATTTAACAAGTATAATTATTTATTTCTAAACTAAAAGCATACAACTGATAATTATTAAAACGTAAAAATTTGAAATTTATATTATATATAAATTATTTAAACTCTGATTGTTAACAGCTATATATTTTTTTTTCAGTTAACAAGTAGATAATTATAGTTTTATGACCATAAAAAAGTGGACACTAAAATGTTCCTTTATTTTATGCATACACCTGGTAACGCAGTAAAAAATATATTATAATCTTTCCCGCCTGAGAAAAAGTGCAGTTTTTAGTAATAATAATAATTATTAAATTAATATTATTAAAAATAAGAGTGAGAATCGTAAAATTTTAAATATACGAATGGCAGTGCGCCACTGTCAGTGACGCGTTTCATTATTTTTTATTATTTTTATGAAACGCGCCACTGCTAGTGGCGCGTTTGCTTCTTATATATACAAAACGTGCAGCGCCTCTCCATCTCACTTGCACGGAGTTTGGACGAAACACGCCACTATCAATGGCGTGTTTCATAAAAATAATGAAACGTGCGCGCCACTGAAGTGGCGCGTTTCTTCCTACTGCATCTTCTATCTATTTTTTCTCTCTCGTTAACTCGTCCACATTTACCCATAGGTACTTCTATGCAAATGCCCCCAACGTTTTCGCTGATACTTTTATGCAAATGCCACCAATTACCCTGAACAAAATGAGTTCCATTCAATATAAATATTACCATCAATTAATCACAAAAGAAGCATACAATCCGGATTACTCTGTCAGCTGCAGAGTACCTATATATATATATATAACACAAAACTCAACGGAACAAGTCGTTGAAGGGTGAAGAAAAAAGCAAGTTGCAGGCATTACAATAGCAATTACACCTTCACAGTTTATATTCTCCACGCCAACAGTTCAATCTTTGGGGTACTTGCGAAACATGTTTCTGATATTGCAAAGTGGACGAAAGCCTTGACAACTGAAATTCTCATTTTTTATATCGTTTGATGAAGTTTCTGTTTCAGTGACTTGTTGCTCCGGGGATGGTCTGGTACTGAGTAATAAGCACACCTCTTCTAAAGTGTCGAAATATGGTATATATTCTCCACATAATAATAACAGTTCAGGATGACACTGCAAATTTATAATGGGCATTAATTAGTTTCTCCTTCATTGAAATTTAATTATATATATATTTTTTAGAAAAAACTATTATTACTGCATAAAGTAGTTGATTAATTATATTTACTTGTAACTTTGTTTGTTATTATATTTTATATAGGATAATATTTTTAGAAGAAATGTCCTCTATTAGAAAAAAAATATCATATTAAATAAGAAATAAAATTTGTTAAATCAGTTGACTTCATACAATATTCATTAATTGCAATATATCATCTTTACTATATGAATTTTATTTTGTCATGCTAAATAAAAAAAATAAAAGAACATTATACCCATTGAATTAATAAGAAGTAACTATTATATTTTGGTTGATATATAAGTAAAATTTAATGATACTTCATTTGAAAAATAAGCCGTATCAAAATACAGACATGATAAGTTAAACTTTTAACATCATCTTTAAAAAATAATTATAAAATATTTTTTAATGAGCAAAAAGTAAATAATAATTTATTTTAATCATATATTTTATAATGCATGGACAAAATACTAATAATAAATTAATACCAGATGCTGACAGCTTACCTCCCTCCAACAGGATCTGAGGCGAATAGTTTTGTTTTCCCGATCCCAGTGGAAAATTGGAGAGCTGGTTTCTGCAAGTAACAAATACAGTTGCCTGTAATCTCGCAAGCGTTCTTGCAAGAAATTAATTTCAAAGTTGCTTTTTGTTGAATTGTTGAGGCTGTTCCGGATCCAAAGCCATTTCTCATCTGTAATATCGCCTTCTTTCATACCGCTATCTCGGCAGAGCTTGAGCAACAAATCCAGTAATACTTTAGCGTGCTCTTCTCTCCATCCATGTTTGAATACATCAGCATAATAAAGATATCCTTTTAGGTCATATATTTTTACTGGTCTTTGCGGCCTTTCAATTCTTCAGGCAAGTAAAAGAAAGAAATTCAGACCCACACAGAAATCATAAATCAGGATCCTTCATATACCATTAAAATTGCAATTACGCATCAAGATGACTCGAGATAACCTGAGACCCAACCATGACTAAAGTCAGATAACTCAAAAATCTGACCTGATAGTCCTTCTAAGTCAAAGTGATCTGAATCTAACCTAGTAGAAATCTGTCTCAAACTAGTGTTATTATAAAAATAAGGACCAATTTGATATTTTTTTTAAAAATTGAAGGATCAACTTAATGCAAATGAAAGTTTAAGAATTAACTTGATTTTTTTCGTAAAAAATTTAGAGATCAATAGATGAATGTTCCTAAAAATAACAAAATCTAATTTCACCAGATTGACTGGCAGGTCACTCTGATCCAAATCTAAACCCAACCAACCAGACCCTACCATACCTTTCCTAAACCCTAAACACGATCGAAGCCAGACGACCTGAAACACAACTCAACCCGACTACCAATTACCACTTTCATTTGACTCAATAAAAAAAAATTACAGAAAAAAATAATAATTGTAAAATTATGGCATGCAACATTTTTATGTATTTTATCTTCTTTCAATTGGGTGGCACTATGTATAATATGTACAATCCTCTACATATGCCAACTAGAATGTACCTAGCTATCAGTTGTAACATTGAAATACCATTTCATTTCAAATGCAGAAAATATTTCATTCAGAATTGCAAAGATGCATGCGATTGAGATTAGAAAACAAGGATGACATACTCTCCTGCAGCACCACCAGTTAACACAACAGCAACATGGATCAATGATTTTTCTTGGATGCCATACTCAGCCAACGTCCGGTTCTCCTCCAATTGCTTGCCAGTAAAAATAAGCCTTTGTTGTTCGGGGGGGATACCTGATTGATCTCGCACTCTTAACTTAATATGAGCAATAGCGTCTATGGACTCGCATTCCAAAGGAAAAACTCCCCCAGGGAGACGTACGAAAATCTGCATATTGCTTCGAAGAAAGATCCTCCCTGTCAATCAACAGTTCTGCAGATAATAAATTCAAGAAAGAACAACAGGAAAATTTACAGATTTATCTCTCACTATCGTAGAGGAGCAAAGCCATTGAGGCTAATTCAAATAACAGAATGTATATATAGGGTAAGGATGATGAATTTACAATACTTAAAGTGTATTGTAAGTTCCGGATCTATTATTTGGATTTTCTGAGAGCACAACCCATGGTTCCTAGTTATTTCGCGACCATATATCATGACTTAGGACAGTTAATGTTTTTATATTGAAGGTTCAATTATTTACACAAGAAGGGCATGTTCAAGAAGATGTTTAAACCATTATTTATTACACAATTTTAGTTAAATAGTAGGTAATTGATTGTCCTTCGAAAGAGGTGCGCCAATACTATTAAAATTTCTTCTTAATTTTGTTATTTCAGCAGTTTATGTAAAGAAGAGAGATTACTTGACAACGGTGATCTTGCCAATTCGATAACGAATTATAATAATATTATAAATTTATAGATGTATTTTTTTAATATAACAATAATTCAATTTAATTAAATTTAATAAGTTCAAGTGTTGTTTCATGCTATATATGAAGTGTTCATAATTTTTGAACCTTCCAAGTTCTAAGTCATTAATTTCGTGTATTGTGAACTAAACATAAGTTCTCATCATATATTTTAAAATGTGCACTATATAATATTGTAGGACTTTGTCTAGCATATTTTCATTTACATTTCAACTGAAATGCTAACAACTCATATTTAAATTTTCCACGCTAAAAATCTCAATTTAAGTATATCTATAAAATCTTTATATGGAAATCTTATAGAATATAAGCTTTTACCTCTTTATAGTTATATACTATTTTTAACAATTTTTAAAATATGATCATAAAATAATAGAAAATTATTAATAATTGTATTAAAAATGGTCATCTTTCAAAAAATTATTAAAAATAGTAGAACAATTATAAACATAATGAAACTTTGTATTCTATAAGATTTTGATATAACAAATTTATTGGGATACTTAAATTAAAATTGAGTTGTTACCATTTCAGGTTGAAATACAAATAGAAACATACTAAAACATACTAAACAAACTCATATTATTGAATATATACTAGTATCATCACTTTTGTGTGTCAATGCCACTTATTTATTTTTTTAATTCATATTTTGAAATTTGACATGCAAATCTCAAATTCAAACTTTGATTTTGTTATTTCTTAAGCTAGATGCATATATGCTCATAAATTTTATAATTTTTAGAGATTATTTTAAATTAGATCAAACGGTGACAAAATGAATTAATCTAGTTAACTACGATTGAGTTGGCTCCAAACTAAACGGGGAACCGAGCATGGAGGATTTAGGTTTTAGGGGTAAACTTTTTCTTTTCCTTTTCCTTTTCCTTTTTCTTTTCCAAAAGAAAAAAAAAAGTAAAGAAAAGAAAAGAACCTCAAAGGCAAAAAGTGGTAGCAAAGACAAACTACAAGCCTCCTGCGGCCTTGCTTCCGTCTCTTAATAATATAATTCATATCCTTCTTCAAAAGTTTGTTGATAAAGCATGTAAAAAGCATGGATTCGTATCTATCAGAGAAAAGAAATGCATATTAAGAAATAATGTTAGAAATTTGAACCAATAAAAATATATACACTATTGACAGGATAGTGGAATGAAAAAATGATAGCAAATACCTCATAGGATCTCTTTAGTGCTTTTTTGCTCCGCACATCATTCCAACTGGAAGCTATATTTCTATTGACAGGAAGTTTACACGAAAGAGCTCTACTTCAACTGATAGACTTCTGCCTACGTACGGGCTTTTAATGTACAAAGATAATAATTATTATAACAAACAGGAATTAATTTAATTTATGATTCACACTCAATTTCTGTCGTGTGCTTTGTGCATAATTCCAACTGAAATTGATATTTTTATATTTAACTAATTCGCATCAATGAGATTAAAACACAATTTTTTTTTTGAAAAAAAGGCAAATACTGCCCGTTTCATTGCTGAAACAATAAACATAAAACCAAGTTTTAAACTACTGAATCCCTACTAAGCATCTACTAATCCTCTACTAAAAAAGTGGTAGCAAAGACAAACTTCAAGCCTCCTGCGGCCTTGCTTCCGTCTCTTAATTATAGAATTCATATTCTTTTTCAAAAGTTGGTTGATAAAGCATGTAAAAAGCATGGATTCGTATATATCGGAAAAAAGAAACGCATATTAAGAAATAATGATAGAAATTTGAACCAATAAAAATATATACACTATTGTAGTGTCCAAACTTCTAAAAATATCAACCGAATAAACCGAAAACCGAATAAACCGAATTCGGTTAAACCGAAATTATATTATTTATAGAGAAATAAAAATATCAAAAATTATTAAAATTGAGTTTACACGAAAGAGCTCTCCTTCAACTAATAACCTTCTACCTACGTACAGGTTTAATGTAAAATAATAATAATTAATTATTATAACAAATAAGAAAAATAAAAGACTTCAGTTATTAACCAACGTCAACAAACAAGAATTAATTTAATTTACGATTCGGACTCAATTTCTATGATGTGAATAATTCCAACTGAAATTGCTATTTTTATATTAACTTATTCGCATCTATGAGATTAAACCATAAGATTTACTAACAATGAAGCGTCACCATTAATACACAAAAGATCGAGGAACGGGGTCTCAAAAATATATTTTGTCTCTCTTCCTACTTTCTCATCAAAAGCTCTCATTGGAGATGAACATCGCTGATGGAACTGTGTCCATGGACATAAATAATAGCTTGATACTTGAAATCGAGCAACATCTCGTGGATTTACCTGGAAATCCAATGGAGGGAGAGAAGTTCACCATTTTTCGAGTACCCGAGCATATCCGGAAGAAGAAGAAGGACCTATATAAGCCAAGGATGGTTTCCATCGGTCCGTACTACAATGGAAATGATGCTTTTCAAGCAATGGAGAACCACAAATGGCGTTACCTCCGAGATTACCTCTCTCGAAATACCAGAAACAACATTGAGCACTGCATTAATGAATTGAGAGGGTTGGAATCCCAGGCACGCAGATGTTACTTTGAGGAAGTGAAGCTTGAAAGCGAAAAATTTCTCATGATGATGCTCCTTGATGGGTGCTTTGTGATTGAATTCCTGATAAAATGGTATTTGGGGGTTTCAGATACGATATTTGAGGTGGGTTGGTGTTTGCCCATCATAAGGAGTGATCTTCTTCTGTTGGAAAATCAGATTCCTTTCTTCGTAATTCAGAAATTGTTTGGCCTTCTCGCTTGCTCTGATCCTGTTTCAGCCGAAGATAATAAGTTGGTAAGTAATCCAATTCCCCAGATACCACCTCTTGTTGAAATGCTTTTAGAGTATTTATCAGAAGGGAAAGAGTCAGGGCGTCCCAGCCTTGTACTCGTTGAGATTAAACACATTTTACACCTATATCACCTCTGTTATGTGTCCTCACAACGACCTAACAGACTCTCGACAAGAAAATTTAGCTTACATGTATGGTTAAACCCAATAAAGATCGTGTTTGGTTTCCTTGCTTTTATTCTGAAGCTTTGCTGCAGAAGAAACCAGATATCAACTAATAGAAGAGCCCCTCGAACAATTCCATCAGCTACTGAGCTCAATGAGGCCGGCATAAAGTTCAAATGCAAGAAATCAGAAAATATTTTGGATATCAGGTTTCAGAATGGCACCCTCGAGATTCCCTTTATCTCAATCGAAGAGACACGACGATCCCGTTTATTGAACCTAGTGTCCTTTGAGCAGTGCTTTAGCAAACTCAACATGGACCTGTCGAGTTATGCATGCTTCATGGGCTGCTTATTTAATACAGCAAGAGATGTCACCTTGCTTCAAGAGAAGGGAATTGTTGACAATCTACTGGCTACAAATGAAGAACTGGTTTCGTTTTTCGACTGGCTAACTGAGTGCTCCTACTTGGACTATGATAAACACTACCTCAAGGAACTTTTCATGGATGTGAATAGGTATTACATGTCTGATTGGCATAGGTGGAGGGCAACGCTCAAGAGAAATTATTTCAGCAATCCATGGTTGATCATATCATTTGCAGCTGCATTTGCTCTTCTGGTACTCACTGTTTTACAGACTCTGTATACCATCCTGTCTTACTACCTTCCTAAAAATTAGTTCCTGTGCGTATTCTGTGGGAATGTGAAACGAACCTATGTATTATGTTGTTAATTAAATCGGGAAGTAGCCAAACTTTAATGTAGTATTGTGTATTTTATTTTTGGCAAACAGTAAAACCAAGACGAGTGTGATTATGTATTTGTGTCGTACAATATTTTGTTGCTGTATAAAGAAGCCCAGTGGCCAGGAAGTAATGCGTCTCTTAAATTTCAGTAATCATTCAATTTGTTTTAAAGCACATACCCGATTGCCTGATCACTTAGATCTGTGTATATCTCTCATCTCATCTTTTATTGCAGCAATTTGTTTTGTCAGACTTATGATTTATGAACTTATGATATATAATTTAAGTTAATAAAGCCATAAATACAATTAAGCTTTTCATTAAACTAGATGGTATTAGACGTGTGGATATTTTAAATATTTTTCATAATCAGGTAGAAACTCAAAAATGAATTCATATGCATGGTACCGTTGGTTATAAGGCTGTTAAAGTAACGTTCATAAATGACTTTTATTAAGTATCTTTTATTAATTAAGATACTTAATTATTGATTACTAAGAAGAGATCATTTGACAATGGTTATTTTGACAACTTGTCGATCTTGATGATTTCAAATAAACTTGAAAAATAGACAAAATTATAGATTTTTTTTTAACTTAAAGATATAGTATTTGAAATTTTATGCAAGGTTAAGTATTGTTAGAGTTGTCATTCATCAGAGGCATTAATTGGACGGTTTAGATCATGTAGTCTTTGATGCATTGTCAACAACACTTAAATTACATTAACTTCGAAAAAAAATTATTTTGCATGTTGAATAATCCGTCTGCAAGTCTTTTTCTTTATTTAAGATTTTTTTTCGAATTTATTTGAATCCCACTGTCAAGATAATAATTCAAGTGATCCCTCCCCTTTATCATCAAAGAACTGTCTACAAAGATCAGGAATCTATACTATTATATAAAGCAGTTAAGCAATAGAGGTGTCCATTTTTTGTCATGATATTCGAACTTTTATAATACCTATTTTATCCTTCACGTAACGGTTGAGATTCAATTTGATTAACTTCGGCAGCAAATATCATTTTCAGTTTTTCAATTTCCTCTCTATTTGGAAATGACATTTTTTTTATTAAAAATTTAATGTCAATCAACCAATAGAGTTTTTCAATATGATATTATATCTTTCCTGATAATTGATAGAGATTTTCTAATCATTTTAGTTTTTATAATAATTATTTTCTCAATTGATTTCTCTTATTGGGTGATCTTCTATAATAATTATTTTCTTTTAATTATTTCTTTTTTATTTATTATAGAAGTTCTCTTTAATAGCATATCTCACAATTTTAGATTTAAAAACACATGCAAATATTAAAGATGAAGATGAAAATCATGTTATGATGTACATCATTTGTATAACTGAAAAAATAGAAAAAAAATATGATAAATTAACTATCATAGTTGTATAAAAGCAGAGAAGAGAATCAAAAATAAATTTCAATCTTCTTTCTCTTAGAATAGAGATGAGCAATTTTTATTTTTTCTAATATAAATGTATTCAGTTGTCAAAATATTTTTTTTATGTATCTGAATAAAAATATCCGCCACAATGCTCGGATATACAGCTAGTAAGATAAAAATGATTTATTTTGTTTGCACAAAACTGTAATTGTCCTGTTTAATTTTGATGAATAGTTGTAGCAATTATATGGTGATTGTGACTCTTTAAACTGATAATTTAATGTTAATAGCCATGAATTTCAAGATGCCAATCAGAATGAGAAAACTGTTTTTTTTTTGCTTAAAGATTAGCTATATAAGAAATTGATCATGTTAAAAAAATTTCAGTACATGATCTGTATAAGATGCAATATTATAGACCATTCAAATATGTGGTTAAATTGAAAGGATACTTTTGTGATTATTTCTGATAATTAAATAATTAAATAAATATACAAATGTACATACGTACCACTAAATTTAAAATTAATACCCACTTAAGGGGTTAGTTATTCTCATTCTCATTCTTTTTCTTTTCCTTTGATCCATGTTAATGTGATGCAATAAGGACAAGTAAACCTTTAGTTGAATACTATTTGGTGGATTTGATTCTAACATGGCTGGCTCTATCAGTCATTTTTTTAATTTTTTAAACAAAATCTGCCAGTCATTTTGTAGAAAAGAAAAGAAGATGAAACCTGTGCGAGTTGAATAGTTTTAGAATGGACACAATCATGAGGATAAAGATTTTTTTTCTGCAAAGAAACAAAGAGAAATGATTCCGTAGATGAACTATTAAAATTAACAGATTGGAAATTAATGATTCCCAACTGTAGCACACCACATTCAAGATTTTAATAAATATATAGTTTGTAAACAAAAAATGGTTGAAATGATATATCAGTATAATAATGATTTGAAGACATTATTCTAAAGAGCTGAGATTAACAAAATGACAAACCATTATATTAAACAGATTTTAATTATTAATATTGAGAATGTAATCAGTTGATAATAATTATGACGCTGAAAGAAATATTAAAAAAATTATTTTATTTTAGTATTTTGAGAGGTTAATTAAAAAAATTACAGTAAAAATTAAAGTTTTTACCCTCCTTTATAATTTCCTGACTCGGTGACTGGTTCAAAAAACAGGAATTCTTTTTCTTTTTTTAATTTTCTTGAGAACGAACAAATACGTACTTTGGCGATTGCTGGCTTGCAACAGTTACATAGATTATTATCACTCTTAAATCTTATTGTTCAGGCAAACAAGTACTATATCACTTAATACCGACATTTCTGGGGGTATTTAAGCAAAACTGCCTACTGATTTGTTGCCACCTGTGAGGCTGTGACCTTTCCGAGTTTCCATTTCCCTCTTGGAGAGCAACAATAACGAAAATGCCTTTCTTCCCTTTCGGCTCCCAAAACCCTACTAACCAGGACAAAAACACCCCGTCAAATCCTCTCCAGTTCGACCTCCCCTCCTTCCTCTCCAGCGTCCAGTCCTCCGCCCATGCTGTTCTCTCCCAACTCTGCCCTGTGGGTCCCATCCCGAATCCTTCCTCCCCTGCCATCCCTCCTCCGTTCGCGCGCATCCCCTCCAGTGCAACACCCGATATATCCCCCTCCAATTCTTCCTCTCACCGAATAACCAGCTTGCCAATGTACAAACCCCTCCCTTTAATTTGATCATTGTCAAATTATTTCTGTATATATTAGATAGGCTCGCTTCAACCTGGTAATTATTGCATTAGTTAGAGCTGCAAGAATCTTTGACATTTTCTTAAAACAATACTTAGGAACTCCACTGTAGGGTTCAAGGAAGCTAGTATTGCATCTCGGTTGGATGGCATACCAGTATATGCTGTGAGCAATGGGCAAGGCGAGATAGTACTGGTATCTGCTCCAGACTCTGGTAGATCTCTGGGGTTGGTTTGCTTCAAGAAAGAAGATGCTGAGGCTATATTACAAGAAATGAGATGGATGGATAAAGAAATGACACATGAAGGATCAAGGGTGGTGCCACTTGCATTGAACAAGGTAAATGTTACTATTGATCACCCAGAGCAAGCAGTTAACAACTTGATTTCCAACTACAACCTTATGTTGTATGAAAATTACATTTGTAGCCAGATAAAGTGAGTTTTTTAGTGTTTTATTTTAAAATGTGTTGTCCTTCTTTACAGTTATGGATTAACTTTTTTCTGGGGATCAACTTGGAGTTGGATTCTAAGACAATGAACTTATCTAATCTAGATGCTTAGACAAGTACATGTATAGCAGTGGGCAGTAGGTGTATAGTATAATTGTACAATGTATTACATGACTTGGTTGTAGTATATTAATGCATTACTTCCATATATTTAGGTTTTTCAATTGAAGGTAGATGGCATCTCTTTTAGATTTATTCCAGATTCTTCTCAAGTGGTGAAGGCTCTTAAGGCAAGTATTATTCTTCCTAGCTTTTATTTGCTCTAATTATTTTTTTATTTTGTTTAACTTTATTTATTTATTTTATAGGAAAAGGAAAAGGCTGGTGAATCCCTTACAGGGGGTTTCAATGGTGTACCAGTTTTTCAGGTTAGGGTTCTAATCTAATATTCCATCAAATCACCTATTTGGTGGCTAGAAGACCTGTCATCTCCTTTATACTTCTTATTTTGTCAGTTACATTTCTCGAATGGACCTCTCTTAATATATTTACCTGTCACTCAGTCTAGGAGTTTGTTTGTGAAAAGTGGAAACAAGAAATACCGCCCAATTTTCTTCAGAAAGGTTAGAACAAAAAAAATGTCATGTGTATTTTACCTTTATATCCTTTTAATTTTTAAAAGTTCGAAATTATTGCGCGACTGAATGATGTAAACAGGAAGATCTAGATAATTCACTTGCCAGAGTATCAAGGGAACATAAGCGATTAAACCCGGCCATGAAGGTTGGTGATATACAGGTAATCATTAATTGTGAGTGGATTGATGTCCCTCAATTGAATTTAATTTTGGTCGAGTAATTTGAAATTTCTTCTGTTCTGTGTGCATGAAAGATGGTTCCCAAATGTACTGTGCTGTAACTGTATGGATATATGACATTGGTGATAATTGGCATAGCTATTTATATGGTTCTATTTATATAATCTTTGCTCCTTGCAGGTTGGAGTGTTTGAAGAAATTCTGAAAACTATGGTGGTGTGTGCTTTAATTTCTTGATTCTTTGCCCTTCCTAACTTTCTTAAGTTTAATATTGAAGGAATTACTATGCATGTTAATAACATTTATGATTATATTACTATATCTGTAGGACGGATCGTCTACAAAATGGGATGATGTGGTTTTTGTACCACCTGGTTTCAAGATGCCAACTTACCAAAACTGATGTCATGACCTAATATAGTTTGTTTAGATTTCCTCTTTCTCGGGTAAAAAAAAGATAGCTCTCTTTTATTTCGTTAGTTTTTTATCATTAGACGAACATAGCACCAAATATAAGTGAACTTTTAGTGTAGTTTTTTTTTTTTTTATTTCGTCAGTTTGCATGTGTAGCATCTCACTATTTTTATGATCACTGAAATATTGTTAAAAATGTTTCAAGCAAAAGATTGTGCATAGGAAATCAGGCGCTTGCGTAATACTTTGCATGTTTGAGCAGAATATTATCTACAACAGCTCCTAGTACCAGTCAATAAAAAGAACAAAAGAGCAGATCAACAATACTTTATTTGTACATGTTAGCGATTTGATTGCTGTACTTAGCAGTTACTTTGTCTCTCCTGATTTTCATGGTTGGTGTCATTAATCCATTGTCCAGCTGAATTTGAGGAAAAGAGTAATGATGAGTATTATGACGATCCGATAAACACCGTCCAAATTCAACAATGAAATCCATAATGTAAAAGAAAATAAAAGGAGTTTGTAAGCTATAATGTAAAAGAAAACAAAAGGAGTTTGTAAACCATACTGTAAAAGTAAAAGGCTCACCATACTGTAAACCATCCTGGATAGGGATTGGCAATTTAGTCCGTGATCCGGTGGACCCGTTTCGGTCTGACGTCAATCCGTCTAACCCGATCAATGAACGGGTAAGGTTGGATCGGGTCATTCTACGGGTCGGGCCAGGTACATGTTTGGAATTAAACCAAACCGTCCGGTCCGAAGTAATTGTATATATATATATAGAGAGAGAGTGGAGATACCGTGAGTTTAAGCTCACGGAGGCCTTCCGTGAGCTTAACTCAAAAAACATATCAAATCATTTTGAAATTTTAATTTATCATTCTCATTAAATTCTTTATATGAAAATCTCATGGGATGCAAAAATTTGGAGCGTTTTGAGCTTTTTAAGTTGTGGTTTTTAATTTTTGAAAATCAGGTCTAAAAATAATAATAATAATATATTCAATACTTGAACATCATTTTAAAAAATGAAAAACGGTGACTTAAAAAACTCAAAATACTCCAAATTTTTGCATTCCACAAGATTTTTATATAAAGAATTTAATGAGAATGATAAATTAAAATTTCGAGATGATTTAATATGTTTTTTGAGTTAAGCTCACGGTATCCTCTCTCTCTCTCTCTATATATATATATATATATTTATACTTATATTATATATATTATATATCAATATATTCTAAAAATTATGTAGAATTTTCATATAATACTAATATCATTTAAATAATATTAAATATGTAGTTATGATATTATTATATGAATAGAAGCACTAATATTTTTGTAATTTATAAATATGAATAATGTAATTCAATAGACACCGTGATACCTTTTTAGTCATATTTTTTAACTCGAAAATCCAATCAATACAGATTTTTTTTTTAAACCATGACAACTATATCTATCTTTTTTATATTTAATCTCTTTCAAAAACAGAACATATAAATCTCAAAAATTCATATTATGAAGGTTAGTTGCTGAAAAATTTTAGACTTATGAATACTTTTTTAATCATAATTTTGTATTGAAAAATTATATTAATATGAAATAAAATTCTGTAGATTCATAACAATAAAATCTATAACTTTCATATTTTAAGTTTTCTTAAATTCATATTTTAAAATGCTCAAAAAAATACGTTTCTCAGTCGATTTTAAAAAATTACACCGCAGAACAGGTCTGGCCGGGCCAGGTCGGGCAAGAAAAACTTGGCCCGCAGGTAGGACGGGCCGGACCACGAGATTGACGTTTTACTTGCCTACCCGGGCCATTATCATCTCTAATCCTAGAATTTTACAATAAAATGTCTATAAAATGATTTTTTTAAAAAATCAAAATAGGAGAAAAAAAATTTAGGTTGTATTTCCCACAAGATCTGGTACTGCTTTCATCCTTTGTGATTGTGGTGCATGAGGCCGGAGCACAAGGTGGAAGGGTTGCCCAAATTGAGATCCGACCCTGCAGGCGAGATGGTAGGGGAAGGAAGGAGTGTTGGCAGGGTTTTTGTGGTGCTTCACAAAGGAAGGTAGATGAGGAGGGTGATGCCATTTTTGCAAGATAGGATTACGATTTCGTTTATAGTGTCTATTTTTAGGGTTTTTGGGTGATGGGATTAGGGATGTCAATAAAGCCCGGGGTCAGTCAGCCTGTCCGGATCCGTCTGATCCGACAACCGATCCGTCCGGTCTGGAGGTCAAACGGATAGAGCCGGATCGAGCCAAATTACAAGACATGTGAGTACGGATTTAAGGTGAGATCCGTCCGCCTGATCCGTAGTATAGATAAATTTTAATAATGTATTGATATGTGTTATGTATATTATTGTATATATTGAATTAATAATTTATTTTATTTATTTATAAATCTCAATATAATATTATCCCTTAAATTATATATAACACTAATAATTAATATTTATATATACATTTGTGCTATGAAAATATCGATATATCATATATCATATATTTAATTACCGTATTAATATTCTATATTTTCATTGGAGATGTACAAACTATAAACTTAATTAAATATAATAATTATTTTTTAAAGGTATAATATAATTAATAAGAGAGAAATATTTAATCAAAGAAAAAATTAATTGATTATGCAATAATTCGGGCCGGGTAGACCCGTGAAACACCATGGATGGGTCGGGCCAACAATTTTAGACCCGGAGGTAAGGACCGGATAGGCCGGGCCGAGGGTTTTGAAGGATGGGCCGGGCTCCGAGTTTGATACAAATCCGGTCCTACCCGGTCCATTGCCATCACTCGATGGGATGTTGGGTTGATTCGGTTTTTCTTGGTGTATGGATTAATGGGTAGGGAATGAGATGGTTAATTTTGAAAAAAAATGGGCAGGAACAAAGGCGGAGGAGCCACCAGCCAGGCGCCTCTCCATGCAGCTAGCCTGTTGTAATCAGTAGGGCCAGCAACGAAGGGTGTGCATGATCAGACCGTACCGCTGGCTGTTCACCAGGGTGAGTAAAGAGTCAACATTTAAAAAAAAATATGTAAAATTGATATTTTACAGGATTTTTATATAATTTTTTTATTGAAATATATGAATTGATGTATTAAGGGTGAAAAACAAATGAATCATTAGTATTTTAACCGAATACAAAAGGAATCACACCATTAAAACTCACATACATTATGCAGAAAAGACAAAAAAAAGAAGGAAAGTTTTACTAGCCCCACTACAAAATACATGCAACAAAATGAGACTGCATGAGAATAGTATGCTAGTCTTGACATGCTTGCAGAACTTGTATAGTTACACCCATAGTAACATAGTGCCATTCCAATCCCACTAAAAATGTTGCTCTCAATTTAATTTTGTGTCTGGGAGGGGAGAAATGGAAATAAGAATCTAGGCAAATTTGCAAAGTCTTAAATAGAGTAATGAAAATGCAGTATCAAAGGAGCACGTCTACAAGTGGTACCTCCAAGCATTAATATCACAAAATTACATTTTACTGCAATTAAATTATGTAAAAGAGAACGAAATGACAATTGATAGCAGAAAATTCGTGATGAAGTTATCTTAATCCTCAGTAAAAAAAATTACTGAATTTAATAAGTACAAATCTACAAAACTCTTCCTTATTATATGCCAGTACTGTATTGGAAACTAACAAGGTCCTGTAGCAACTTTAAAATTTTAAACTGATCTGTCAATTAATAAATATATGCTGTATGTGAACATAATAAGAGATGGCAATGGTGAAAGGTCTTACATTGAGCCAGAAAGGCAGTAAATAGAACTCGAACTGACCAAAAATGATGTTGCAAGCTCGTCTGCTGTTGCAAAAATACAAAAAATATTTACCTTACACTTACAGTGCTATTTTTTACTCGTGCTAAATAAAGATCACAAGTACCGCTTATATTCCCATACACAAGGTACAATACAACACACCAAGATTTGAGTTAGAACCCAAATGAACAATGCCTATATAGAGATAAAATTAAGAAAAGTTTATGCATTGCTAATAACGGCCTTTCCTAGACCCACTTCCATCCAAAAACCGACAACATGTACGTATTGCCTCATCATACATTCTAGCCTTCAAAAACCCATTAACAGCAGATACCTCATGTACAGAAAAACTAACCCTGTTCATAACCAACACAACTAATTCTACAAGTTCATCCTCCATTCTCGAGGCCAACAAACCCTCTGCCAAGTTCAAAAACGATGAAAACTCAGGCACAAACCCCTTCTCCACCATCTCCACCAGGAAATCAGCAGCCTCCATCACCCGGCCCCCACCATGGCATAGCCCCCGCAGGACTATTTTGTAGCTCATCGCATCTGGATCCTCTCCTATTCCCTGCATCTCTCTAAATAGCCTCATTGCATCCTTACTCCGATGAGCCCTAAAAAGAGTTGATACCACCGGGTTATACACTCTTGGACTTGGTTTCAAACCATTTATGCACATACCCCTAAGCAACTTGCATGCAAATTGGGTCTTTCTTGCCTTGCATAGGCAGTTAATTAGGTTTCCATAAACAAAGTTGTCGAGTTCAACCCCGTTTTGTGTCATGTTTTCCATTATCTGACCTGCTTCCCTAATGTTACCTTCCTGGCAATAGTGGCTCAAGATGGAGTTGTATGTGTACTTATCAGCTTTCAACCCATTAACAGACATCTGATGCACTAGCTCCTTTGCCTCATTTATTCGACCGCTTTTGCAAAGCCCGTCAACAAGGGAGTTGTATGTGACCAGATCCTTGGAAACCCCACTTATCTCCATTTCATCAAACAGATCTAGCGCATCCTCTATCCTGTTCTCTTTGCAAAGCCTGTCTATCAATGAATTATAAGTCACGGCAGGTTTTGGGTACCCACTGAATTCCATTTCTTTGAATAGCTTTAAAGCCTTATCCAACCGGCCCTCAGAAGACAGTTGCTTAATGAAGGTGTTATATGTGACATCATCAGGTGTGAACCCATTATCTCGCATTTCCTCAAACATCTGATAAGCGAGCCTAAATTCACCCGACTTAAGAAGACCATCAATTAATGAATTAAAGGTGTCAGCATCTGGTGAAAGACCCTTACGAGTGAGGTCATGTGCAATGTCTATGGCCTCATCAACATGATCAGCCATGCATAAGGAATTTATTATGAAATTATAAGTGACCAAATCAGGTAGATGGCCTTTGTCTTCCATTTTATGCAGTAATGCCAGTGCCTCTTCAGTATCATTTTTTTTACACAAATGATCAATTAAGGTATTGTATGTGGTCATATCTGGTTGAAGACCAGCATTAATCATGTCACTTAGGACACTAACTGCTTGTTTGACATAGCCGGCCTCGCACATGTCATTCAACAATGAAGTGAGCATTAAGTTATCGGTTATTAACCCATTAGCAGATTCCTCTTGGATAAGGGCCAGTGCTTCTTCAATGCGGCGCTTCCTACAAAACCCCTGAACCAGTAGATTAACCGTTCTATTTGTCAGTTTAAACCCTTCCTGTAACATTCTATCTTTTATCTCCAAAGCCGCATCAATATTCTCTTCTTCTATAAACCCCTTCAATATAGTTGTATGTATTTTCTCATTTGGAGATAACTCTCTTGCAGACATTTCATCGAGCATTAACAGAGCAGCTTTTGTCTGATGGTATTTGCACAAAGCCTCAATTATTGCAGTAAAGGTCTCTATGTTGGGCTCACATCCTCTTGTTCCCATTTCAGTAAAAACCAATTCCATAGGCTTTATTTTGCCTCCCTCCCGTAAAAGATTAAGTAGGTGATTGTACGACACTATATCTGGTGTCACCCCAAGTTCTTGTTCCATTCCATTAAGCACAAAATCAACAGACTCATTAAATAAAGAGAATTTGATGTAGCATTCTATGACAAATGAAATGGAATTACTGTTGACTCTGAATCCTTTCAGACTCATCTGTTGAAGAAAACTATTCAATTCACCAAAAGACCCCGTCTTCGCCAATTGTCTAACAATCTCTTCATAAGCCGCATAAGATGAATCGACCTCCATCTTATCCGACGCGGAATTGAATATGCCCATTGCAATTTTCGGGTCGTTTTGATTGCGAATCAGCGTTAAGAGGCAGTTAGAACTTGATTTGCTCGAGAGGGACGCTTGGTTTTGATTTGAATCTGGTGCGTCGTCTACAGATGCAAAAGACACCACAGAGCTCGGTAAGCTTCTGGCTTTGAAAGAGAAAAAGGAAGGATGGGTTGTTAAGGCTGTGGAGAAAGCCATTGAGGCAATCCCACAAACACCTCGAGCGCAGGGGACAGAGGTTTAAGGGTTGAAGAGTGTACTTTCTATCTTTTCTTTTTAGGATAAAATGAGAAGCCTGTTGAGTGTTGAGTGTTGAGTGATGAGTGTTGAGCGTTGAGAGCGAGCGATGAAATATCACGGACTCACTGAGGGAAGGAGATCTTTTGTGGCTGTTTCAGTTGGATGCATTTGAGAAGTCTTTCATTTCTCCTCTGAGGCTCTGAGAGACTGAGACAAACGGAGTGCATAATAACTAGAGGTGGCAATCAGGCGGGTCGGGTCGGGTGGGTCGGGTCAGTTTGACTTTCTGGAAGAAATCGGGTCGGGTCGGGTCGGGTCGGGTCGGGTTAATTTACATGTTGTGTTTTTTCAGATCGTTGATAGAGTTCGATTGGATTGAAGGCCATTTGATCTCGGGTCGGGTCGGGTCAGGTCGGGTTCGGGTCGGGTCGGGTCGGTTTGACTTTCTTAAAAAATCGGGTCGGGTCGGGTTCGGATCCGGGCGGGTCGGGCGGGTTTGTCGGGTCGGGTCGGGTTCTGCCACCTCTAATAATAACGTATGTACAGTACTGTGAAATTTATAGTCAGCTCCTAATTTGATTCCATTCATAATAAAATAAAATTATATTTTGATCGGAGTGCAAATATAATTTTTATTCAAATATATTTTAAATTATATATTTTTAATCACTGAATTTCAATATATATTCAATTTTAATAATTTTTATTATATTTTTCATTTAACATATTAACGATACCAACATCGAATCCTACGTGGATTTTATATTTATTGGTTAAACTATAATACAAATTTATTATTCAAATCGGCTAAATAAAGTCGCAAAATATTTTCATTTCTTTTGTTATCGCATTTAGTCATTTAATGTTAGTGCTGATCTTTATTCATAGTATGACATAGCTTGTTCATGTAGGATGTTATATCGATATTATTGGCATTTATATTGAAAAAATTAACAGAGTGAATATATTTGAATACAAATTGAAATTCAGTGATTAAAATTGGATAATTTGAAATGAGTGATCAAATATAAATTCCATATGACATTGAGTGACATCTCAATAAATTTACTCGAATTTATTCTCACTTAGAAAAAAAAAATTTCTTCGATACACGAAATTGCACCTCTTTTATCATGACGTTACTATGCTATTTGATTAGTGTTAATAAACACCATATTGCATCAAATGAAAACATTTTCCTTTTAACAAAATATTTTTCATTCACGTTGAGAAAACATAAGAACCGGTCATTGTCCAGTGCTAAAGATAATATTTTTTGGTATGAGAGATTGCACTTAGATAAAAAAAATATTTAGGAACATTTAAGTAGAAGAGTGCGAAATAATGCTAATCTGGTATACCAAGTTATATGTGGTAGACTGAATTAGCTCTCGTCAGAATAATGATTATTGTTTGATTATGTTGTATTATGTTATGATTATGATTATGATTTATTATTATATTAATATTATGATTATGACTTTGATTATTATTATTTATTATTATTATTATCACTGTTAATATTATAATTATCATTGTTAGTATTATAATTATCCATATTTTAACTATTCTGATTAACAATTGTCAAATGATGTTTTCGTTCTTCCAAAAATTCAAGAATGGCACTCATCCAAAGATATTCTTTGATTTGCCAAATGAACCAAGTGTTATTTGCACAATAAGATTCAAATTAGTTTTCATTATTCTTATCAAATTTTTTTGTAATTAATTATATCTTGTCTTACAACAAAATACATCGTCATTGAGCTCTTTGAATTTGTGATGCTAGAAGACTAATGCCATCTCTCTATTCCCGCAGTCGAAAAAGGAAATATAGATGCATTCTCTTTATCTGTATGCTACTAACCTTCCAATTAGTAAAAAAAAAAAATCAAACAAAATGATTCATTCTCTAAAGTTTAAACACATACTTCTCTCATGCACCGCTGAGATTGACTCACTCGAAAGTCTAAGTTGGAGAGAAGGATAAATTAGTCAATATAATTTTTATTTGAGACTAAATAATAATCAAATGATAAAAAGGGATAAAAATAAATAATGAGTAGTATTGATGGAGAAATGAGATATTATGATGTTTTGATGGGATATTGACAATTTCAAAAGTTTCAATGGGTATATAAAAAATTAACTCCAGAAAAATAAAGATTATGCTTTTAAATAATACAAAAAATATTACAAAAAATTAACTATTGGAATTTTTGTCTTCATCTCGGAGATTGAAAGTGGGAAAAAAATATTGTACCTCCTATTATGAATGCTTATATAAAGTTAGAATTGGAAAAAAAATACATGCTTTCGTGTTATAAAAAAAACAATTGCTTGATCTATATATCTATTGTGAGTTGTCGTATTAAGAAATATTTATAAACAAAGTTAAATTATTGTGCTTCGTCAAACATGATAGTTAGTGTGTTTCAGACTCAAATATTCAATTTCAAAATAAATTTGATTGATAAAAATTATTTAATTTAATCTACATATTAAAATGTGTTAGTAAATCAAAATTTATATTATTTAGAATTTTTTTTCTATTTTTTTATGGGAAGAAAATCATTATTTTTGGATGAACCATAATTCTCAAATCAAAATATTTTCTCCCCATCCAAAAAAAATGCAGCAAAAATTCTGAAAAATGTGAAAATTATTTTGCTAATACATTTTGATATATAGATTAGATGGAACGGTTTAGATTTATCATACTTAATTTGAAATTAAATATTAAGTCTGAAGCACACTAACCATCATTCTTTGCGAAGCACAATATCCTCATTCTTTATAAATATAAGTTTTTTTACGAAATTTAAATAATGCAATTTTTAAAACTATTGTGCTATGAAGTATATAAAATTTATATTATATCATTATTAAATAACTTTTCAGACCACCGCAGAATACGAGTTGCAACTCTAGTGGGACCTCCGCCCCCTAATTTTTCAAAAAACGTCCGATAAATATATATAATTTCATAAAAAAATTAAAAATTTATATATTTAGTTCCCCTAATATTTTTTCTGTAATAAATATCTAATCTCTCCGGTTTGGACCTCTAATCTAAAATTATGGTTCCGTCCTGCTTGGCGCTTTCACTATCTACGTAGGAAATTTCACCAAAAGACGAATTTGGTTTTCAATCGCAGTACCCTCTATACATATCCAGTTTTCGTGACCTCTTCAGAATCAAGTACCATACAATACATACAACCCATAAATAAAATGGATGGTTAGGCACGCGTACGCCAATGCAATTATCAACTAAACCTTCTATTGGAAGACTCGAGAAGTAGGAATGGAGGAGATGCATTGTTCAAGAACTAGCACCGTAGTCCAGTGTTTTGGATGAGATCGCGAAACGGAGGAGAGGGCATTGGTGTAGTATCAGCCTTGTGACGGCATCGATTCTCCTCGAATAACTTATAACTGTAGTGAGAGTATTTAACGGCGTCATTACAAATATCCACGGCACGAATCACCATCGATCCTCCTCAACTTGAAAACATAATAATAAATTCGGAATTCAAAAATTATTCACTAGTGAAAAATATAACTCAAAAAAAGAGAATTATTTTATTCATCACAACAATGTCTTTATATAGACGTACATTGAAATACAATAAGAAAGAAATAAATTAGAAAACTAATCAATTAGAGAATCAATAATTAATACTAATCGATATTTTTTATATCTAAATAACATTCTATATTTGAACACTCCGTCTCAAGATGGACAAAAAATATACATCAAACCCATCTTGTCACATAACCTCACTAGATCTATTGAGCTAAGTCTTTTGGTGAGACAGTCTGCTACTTGATTTTCTATAGCTACATGACTCAGGTCTAATAAAGCCCATTTTTCAGATTTTTCTTTATGAAGAACCTATCAATCTCCACATATTTAGTTCTGTCATGCTGTACGGGATTGTTGGCAATGTTAATTGCTGATTTGCTATCACACCATAACTTCATTTTTCCTCCGTGATTTACCTTGAGATCTTCCAATAATCTTTTCAGTCACAGCATCTCAGCAACTCCTAATGTCATAGCCCTGTACTCAGCTTCTGTCGTTGATCTCGTGACAACCAGCTGCTTCTTGCTCTATCAGGAGACTAAGTTACCCCCTATGAACATGCAATAGCTAGATGTGAACCTTCTGTCATATTGGCAACTAGCCCAATCAGAGTCACAATAACCCACAATGTTCATGTGCCTATTATTTCTAAAGATCAGGCCCTTCCCTAGTGCACTTTTCAGGTACCTCGGGATGTGAAATATTGCATCAATGTGGTCATTCTTGGGATCATGCATGTAACGGCTCACCACGCTCACTGCAAATGAGATATCGGGACGAGTGTGACACAAATAGATCAATCTGGCTACCAATCTTTGGTACCTCTCACGATCAACTTGTTCTCCTACATCTACACTCATCTTGACCTTCACATCAATTGGAGAAATTGCAGGCTTGCATCCCAATATGTCTGTCTCACTGAGAAAGTCTAGAACATACTTTCTCTGAGATAGAATAATTCCCTCTGCTCCATGGGCCACCTCAATCCCAAGAAAATACCTAACTTGTCCCAGATCTTTTACCTCAAATTGCTTACCTAATCTGACTTTCAACTGTGCAATCTCTCCCTCATCATCCACAATAATGATATATCATCGACATACATAACCAGCATAGTGATGTAACTACCATATTGTCGAGAAAATACCGTGTGATCTGCATTGATTTGCTGGTAGCCCATGCCTATTATAGCCTTCCTGAACATATCAAACCAAGCTCGAGGGGACTATTTCAATTCATAGAGCGACTCTTGAGCCTGCGTACCTTGCCCATTGTCTGATTGGTGTCAAACCCTGACGGGATCTTCATGTATACCTCTTCCAATAAATCATCATGGAGAAAAGCATTCTTCACATTAAGTTGGTGTAGTTGTCATCCACCATTTACTGCCATGGAACCAATGTCCTCACTGTGCTCATCTTTGCCACGGGTGCAAAGGTCTCATCATAGTCAATGTCATGTGTTTGAGTGTAGCCCTTTGCTACTAATCTAGTCTTGTAGTGCTCAATTAGATCTTCTGGAATTTGCTTAACTGTGAAGACCCACTTGCATCCAACTACCTTTTTGTCCGGTGATAGTGATACAAGCTCTCAGGTTTTATTCTTTTCGAGGGCTCCAAGCTCTTCCAACATGGTTGCTTTCCATTTTGGATCTCTTAGAAACCTGCTAACAGTTAGGAATAGAGACAGTATCTAATGATGCAATGAATGCTCCGTATATAATGATATATGTGAATAAGAGATAAATTTGGCAATGTCATGTGGGTAGCCATAACGGTCAGGAGGAACTCCCGCATTCTCGCGAGAAGTCTGTCTTAGGGTAATGGAAGGAGTAGATAGAGGAATTATATCACATGTGTATTCTGAGTCTGAGGTGGATGGTGTACGTGTCTCAAGAGTCGGAGTAGGCAGGGACAAAAGACTTAGCACGAGTGACACTGTAGGCACAACTTCCTCATTCTGCTTTTTTCTTCTCACATACACTTCACTATATCTCGACCCCCCCTGAGCTTGAGTTCTACCAGTTTCAGGTTCATTTCAACCACAGTCAGATTTTCCTTTTCCGGCTCAACCACAGCTGAATCCTTCCTTACTGGACAACCAACACCACCCACAGTCACCATCCTCCTCTCACCATCACTATTACTCTCCCCCTTTCGTCTCATACCTCCTATATCGAGCGAGTCTCCAAAGGGTGATATCGCCTCTGAGGAGTAGTATGGTTCAAATTCTCAAAATGTAACATTCATACTCACAAATAGTCTTTTTTTCACAGGACTCCAGTATACATATCCCGATCAGTAGCCGAGTACCCAACAAAGATATATTTCACAGCCCTTAGGTTTAATCTTCTCACATTAGGTCTGCTATCTTGCACAAAGCACACACAACCAAAAGTTTTTAGAGAAAGAATATTTTCATTCTTACCTTTCAGCACTTCCATCGGGGACTTCCAATCCAACACCCGCGAGGACATCTTATTGATTAAGTAGGCCGCGGTCAGAACTGTTTGCCCCCATAAATACTATGGAACATTCATAGAAATCATCATACTTCGAGTAACCTCAATGTGGACATGTGATTTGATATTGTATCCTCTAGGATAACAAGTACTCCCCAAATGCTCTATTGGAATACTCTGTTCTATTGTCAGACCTCAATACTTTCACAATTACACTGTATTGAGTCTGAACCATTCTATAAAAATCTTTGAAGCAAACAAGCACATCATTTTTGTTCTTCATCAAGTAAAGCCAAGTCACACGAGAAAATATAATCAATGAAGGAGACAAAATATCTAACTCCATTCAAAGTAGTTGTGGGACAAGGTCTTATACATCAGAATGAATCAAATTAAACAAATAAGAACTATTACAAGAGCTTGTATAAGAGCTCTTGGTATGCTGACCTAATTCACACGCATCACACACCAACTTTTTTTAATTGACCTTTTCAAACAAAGACGGATACAACATACTCAACACAGGAAATGAAGAATGATCTAAGCACCTATGATGGAGCAGCAGTAAGTCCTCTACACTCCTTTTAATCCCTCTAGTTCTCCCTACAATGGATGAAAGGGTCGAGTCCATACCCTTCCTATTCATGTACCACAACCCGTTATGCCAAGTTTCAGTCCCAAATAGTCTGTCGGTCCTCTTCTCTTAGAAGATCACCTTAGGAATGTCAAACAAAACTACACATTTCAATTGTGATACAATGACACTTATGGATAAGAAATTCACAGAAAACGAGCATGCAATACATTAGGTAAAGTCAAAGTGTTGGTACATTTAACAGTACCCTTACCAACGACGGGCTGAGTCGTACCATCAGCGGTCTGAATGCTCTCTAAAATCATTAGACGAGAATAGAAAAAAATTCTCCAATAGCAACAATCACATGACGAGATGCACTAGAATCAACTATCCAATCTGACGATCTAGTGATAGGTATTGAGACAAGAGCAAATGTATCACAAGTACATGTAGCTGAGTGAGCAAAATCAGACTTGTAAGTATAGTTATCCCTAGATGAAAATGAGGTGGATGTGTCATCGACTACACTCTTCACGTAACCTGCTTGTTTCTGCCCTGCCCTTAGTGCCTGAAAATAAGCCTCAATGAGTGCTTGATTCTCTTTACTCTGTAAGATCTTCAACATCTTCCTCTTCCTCCTCTGTAACTATCAAATGTGCTCAGTTGCCTCCTCTTCCATCTCTCTGACCTCCGCGACCGCGACCATGACTCCCAGACTGCCTCCTTCCACCTGCATCTCTCTCCTTTGGTGGCTTAGGACAAGCCTGCTTCAGATGTCCTACCTCACCACAATTATAACACTGTCAGGTCTCGCCCCTGTACTTTGTGTTACCTATGTTGGCGGCTGCTAGTGCTGACTTCAGTCCTGAAAGTCCTCCTAACCCAGCCTATAATCTTATACGGCTCTCCTCTTGTATCATTGTAGAGATCGCCTCATCTAGTGAGGGAATCTTCGATTAAACTAGCAACATTACGCTCCTTTGATCAAATATTGAGTCCAGGTGCCTAAGAAAGTGCATAGTCCTCTTCTGGACATCTCTTACACCCTTCTTGCAATTTGGATCCATACAAGACTCAAGAGGAGATGAGTGATCATACTCCGCCCACTGTCGCTGCAGATCCGCGGTATACTCCTGAATTGACCTACCTTTTTGTGCTACCTCCTCTATTTCCCTCTCAATCTGGAACACCTTCATGTTATTATCGATCATCGCATAGATCCTCATCAACTTCCCCCAGACATCACTTACGACCTCTATACCATAAACTGTCTTAGTAATAGATACAACCATCGAGTTTATGAGCCAAGTGTGTAGTAGGCTATTTATAGATCTCCACTCACTATACTCAGTCGAGCCCTTCGCCGGCACTGCCATCTCACCTGTGATATACCTATCCAGGTTCTTTCCTTCTAGGGCCCTCCTAACCCGACGCGACCAGCTCAAATACGTGGCCGGCCCATCCAGTTTTATCTTCACAGGTTGAAGGTCCATCTTAATCGGCTTCGGTTTGCTTTCAATAGGAGCTTAGTGCTCAGCCAACGCTCGCACCATGATAGCCATCTCATCAAGGGTCAACTTAGCACAAACTTTTACAAACACATTCTCTGTCGTTTTCTCTGACATTGATTCAGATTTATGCCTCACGAATCAATCGCCGTCCAAACCCTTTCTAATAATCTCTTAGACTAGATCTTGTACCTCTAAAACGGATCTAAACCATCTTCCCATCTCCCCCTTTCTTCTTCCCTTTCTTGACCTATCTCATCAAGATTCGAGCCCAAACCTAATTGAAACCTCGATCAACACCCCGCTTCTCGGGTATTGGCCCCCCACGCTGGCCAAAATAAGTACGGGACTTACCTTTGGTGGCCGGCCGGCCTTAGAGTGACTCAGCCTTAGAGAGAGAAAGAGAGAAGAAGACTCAACAGCGGTGGCTCGGACCTGGCGGATCTCGGAGGGCCTCTAAGCGTGTTGCTACAGTACCGCGATGAACAGTAGTCGCGGTTGCTACCGTACCATGAGATGAATAGTGGCGGCGGAACAGTAAACCCTAGCTTTGATACAAAGTGGAAAATATAATTCAAAAGAAAGAAAATTATTTTATTCATCACAACAGTGTCTTTATATAGGCGTACATTGAAGTACAATAGGAAAGAAATAAACTAGTAAACTAATCAATTAGAGAATCAATAATTGATACTAATCGGTACTTTGTATATCTAAATAACATTCTATATTTCAACACACTGAGGTTTAGAAAAAAAATATAATTTAGAAAAAAAAATTGTTATTTATTATTTTCCAAATAATATATCAAATATTTTGTTATTTATTAGTATTTTGAATTTTTTTTAACAAATATAATTATATGATAAGTTGTTACAGAAAATCTCAGTAGAGCAAGAAATTATGTCCGAACAAAGCATGAATAAAACGTAAAATTCGTAGAAGTCACCAATTATTCGCGTATTAGCCGTTTAATTCGCAAACTATTGTATAATTTGCTGATTAATCCGTCAATTGCTCGCGAATTTTGTTACTATGCTAGAAAGTTGAAAGTTGACCCTGATAAATAGGAACACACACAAAAAATCAGTGTTAATTTTCTAGTGGGTCACTGAACTTTGATTCTTATCCATATTTGGTCACTGAATTTCTATTTATTCGTTTTTAGTCATTAAACTTTGATATTTATCCACATTTGATCATTTTCATTAGTTTTTTCACTCAAAAATAATTAAAAAACTAATAAAAAATTAAATATAATTTTATTTTATTTATCTATTTTTTATTCCAATTAGTTTTGACAACAAATATAATTTTATTTCAAATATTTTTGAGTGAAAAACTAATGATAATGATCAACTATGAATAAATATTAAAATTTAGTGACTAAAAATAAATAAATAAAATTTAAGTGATCAAATATAAATAAGCATCCAATAAAATTTAGTGACTAAAAAAATATATAATCGAAAATTCAGTAATTAAATATAAATAAGAACGATAAGACAGAATATTAACCAAGGCGCATCCTCCAATTTCGGATCGAGACACCTGAACTACCAGCATTTGTCGTTAGCTGCCAATAGTTTTTTTATCACTTCATTTGTGTATCAAGGTCAACTTCAGATCTACAACGGGAATCCATCTCATAGTTGATTTCCTTCTCTTTGCTCTCAATTACAACGGGAATCCATCAATGGCACTGGCTACCAATGGTGAATCTGTGGTATCAAAGGTCATCGACAAAGTACTCGACACGACTACTTCAAAGATCATCGACAAAGTACTCGACACGGCTATTTCTTTTCTTCAGGAGAACCTATTGCCAGCTGGAGACACCGAGGCTGAGCTTGAAAGGCTGGAGGATGCACTTCCCCAGATCAAAGCAGTGCTGGAAGCTGTTGACAGCAACCAGATCAACACCCAGAACAAGGCGCTGAACACATGGCTCTGGCGGCTCCGGGATGCTGTCGAGTGTGCTGACGATGTGCTGGACGAGCTGACCTACTACGAGCTTGAAGAAAAGGTGCATGCTCAAAATGAGCAGGTGAGCAGCTCTTTGTTGGGCTATAAGAGAAAATTTGTCAGTTATGTGAGTCGAAAGTTCAGGGATGATACCTTAACTAGGCTGGTGAAAGCTGTCAGAGGACTAGATAGGGCTGTTGCTGGTGTGAGCAACTTTCTTAATTTGGAGAAACAGTCGAGGGTTTTTTGGGGCAAACATTGTGATAAGGAAGTGAAGAGGGTAGATGATCGCGAGACTGGCTCTTTGTTGACTGAAAGTGTAGTTTTTGGCCGAGATAAAGAGAGAGATTTGATTGTTGAATGGTTAACTGCTGATCCTGTTGGTAGGCAGCACAGTACACGCAATATTTGTGGCCCCTCTGTTTTTACCATATTAGGTATTGGAGGGTTGGGGAAAACTACTTTGGCACAACTCATTTGTAAAGATGATCGGGTGACACAATTTTTTAATCCAATAATTTGGGTCTGTGTCTCTGATAATTTTGACACGGTTGAAACTTGAAATAATTATAAAAATTCTAGAAGTCATAACAAATGAAAGGCCTACGGTTCAGTCTTTGGCATCTCTGCAGGAAATTCTGAAGGAATTACTAATTACAAAGAAGTTTCTGTTGGTACTTGATGATGTTTGGAATGATGCAAATAGAATGCAGTGGGAGAATTTGGTCGCCTCATTGAAATTTGGACACACAAGAAGCAGAATTTTAGTAACAAGTAGAATGGAATCAGTGGCCGATATGGTGGCCAAGGTGTTTGAAGGAGAAAAAAAGTATCATAAATTGGATGGTCTTGAGGAAAATGAGTTTCTAACACTTTTAAACAAGCATGCCTTTG
The DNA here is from genome assembly GCA_037127355.1 of Schoenoplectus tabernaemontani. Classification (NCBI taxonomy): domain Eukaryota; kingdom Viridiplantae; phylum Streptophyta; class Magnoliopsida; order Poales; family Cyperaceae; genus Schoenoplectus; species Schoenoplectus tabernaemontani. The sequence goes on from CM073756.1 coordinate 27,384,964, forward strand.
CTGGTGTAGACCCCACTGAATTCAAAAACTTGCATCCAATTGGTAAACAAATTGCCAAAAAACTTGGAGGGTCCCCGCTAGCAGCAAAGGTCATGGGTGGGGTGCTAAACTATTGCATGGAATTTGACTATTGGAGTAAAGTTTTGAAGGAGGATGTCCCTAATTTTCTATTGGGTATGGATGATATAATGGCAGTTTTAAGGCTTAGCTATAACCACCTGCCGACAAATCTACAATTTTGTTTTAGATACTGTAGTATATTTCCAAAAGATTATCAATTTGAGAAAGATGAACTGATAAAAATGTGGATGGGCTCAGGATTGATTGAACTTGAACAAAAAAGATTCAGACCAGAGGATGTTGGAAGTGACTATTTTAATAGGTTGGTGCAGAAATCATTTTTTGATCTGAAGTTAGAGGAGTTTGCAGGTAGATTTTCTAACCATTACTATGTTATGCACGATTTGTTGCATGACTTAGCAGTCTCCGTCTCAGAAGGTGAGTGTTTACGAACTGAAGAAGATTCCAGCAATGTGCCCAGAACAATCCGCCACTTGCAGTTCCAAATAAATAACATTGTTGCTCTTCGAGAAATCACACATCTAAGGAACTTGCGCACACTTTGTATAACATTTGGTGACAATAATTCTGACTATGGTGATATGCAAACATTTAGTGCAATGTTAAAACAATTCAAATCCTTGCGTTTATTAAGCTTAACTGGAAAAAAATTGCAAGCAGCTCCAGATTCAATCGGGGAGTTAATTCACCTCCGTTATTTGTCTGTTTGTCGAAATTCTCTTATGGGAACACTGGTGCCTTGGTTTCCTCAATCAACTTATAGACTTTACCACCTCAAGGTGATAAAATTGGTAGATCCTCGTGATATCTTTGATGGAATTGATAAAATTGGCATACACAACCTGATCAACTTGAGATATCTAGATATTCCTCCTGGTTTCATTAGTAATATCCCAGCTATTGGCAACTTACATTCTCTACAAGAGTTATCCTTCGTTGTTAGAGAGGAAAGAGGCTACCAAATAAATGAGTTGGGAAATCTTAAAAACCTTTTCAATCTGTGTATTATGTATATGGAAAAGGTAAATAATTTTCAAGAGGCAAAGGATGCATGTTTGAGTGGGAAGGAGTACCTTAAGGAATTAGACCTGCGCTGGTCTTTCTCTGATGCATATTCTTCAGAGGAATACGAACAGCTTCTTGATCACCTTCAACCACATATCAATCTTGATAAGCTCATCATTTTTAAATATGGAGGTGCAAGGCATTCGGTTTGGATGAGCCATCTATATCTAGTCAACTTAACAGTACTACAGCTGTATAGCTGTACTAGGCTCTCAACCTTGCCAGCACTAGGCAAATTTCCTATGCTTAAGCATCTTACTTTAAATTCTCTTCCTGAAATAAAGAAACTAGATCATACGTTCTATGGGAATGATGAAGGGTATTCTTTTCCCGTACTTAAGGAGTTAATATTTTCTGAAATGCAAGAATGGGAAGAGTGGGATGAAGTAGACGGCATGATCCTTTTTCCACGGCTTGAGACTCTAGAGCTTAGTTTCTGCCCAAAGCTGAGAAGAATACCTAGTCTTCCTCCTAGTCTGATAAATATAACATTTTCTAATGTTGGGATATACAATATTCCAAGAATCTTCCAAAACATAGGAAACAACATACCATCAAAACCATCTTCACTATCAGTCCTGAATATCATGAATTGTGAACATCTATTTTCTTTGCAAGGATGTCTGTTACAGCAACAAGAACACACACAAGCTCTAACCAAATTACACATTTACCACTGTTCTGAGTTGGCATTTCTGCCATCAAGGTGGTTTATAGATATGACCTCTCTTAGAGAGCTAACTATCAGACAATGCCCGGAACTAATAATTGCTACTGGCACCCAACAAAACCTCCTACCATCGTCCCTACAGAATCTATCCATTGAAGAATGTGGCCTTGAAATACCACTACTTGGATCATTAAGAAATCTTACCTCACTAAAAGAACTATCTCTAAGTGAATGCTCCAACTTGACATCTCTTCCTTCTGCAGATGTACTGTCAGCACTAACTGCCTTGTTCAAATTGAGCATCGATAAATGTGAGGAGCTAGCATCACTAGGTGGATTAGAATCTCTAACATCTCTCCGGCACTTGACTATCAAACATTGTGATAAGCTTGTAGCCATATCATCCTCTGAACCTCGGCTGGAAACAAATGTGAGCCAAGGGGTTAATGGTCACAGTTCCACTCTCAGACTGGACAAGTTAGATATTGACCACTCATCACTATTATATTTGGAGCCATTAAGAAGCCTTGAATTGACCAAAGAATTGGTTCTAGCTGCTCCTGATAGCCTGGTGCCTGAAAGATGGCTGTCACAAAATCGTAGCTCTTTGCAATCCCTGACCATACTTTTAGCAAGAAATCTCGAGCATTTACCAGCCATTATTGAAAGGATGCAAGTTCTTGAGACGCTGCACATATTTGATGCACCTTTGCAATCAATTCCTGACTTACCCTTGTCCCTTGATAACTTGTGCATATTTGGGTGTCATCCAGTGCTCAAGGAACGGTACAAGAAAGATGGTGCGGAATGGCACAGAATTGCACACATCCAGTGGGTGACAATAGAGTAGTTGATCCTAGAGGTTGAAAAACGTGGTATGTGTAGCTTGTGGCTTTCTTTTTTCTTGAGGACATGCCTCCCTTTCTTAACCTGACATCTCTTCCTTCTGCAGATATTAATTGTCAGCATTAACTACACTGTCCAACTATACAACTAAGACAAAAGGCTAAAACCAGCACCATACAATGTGGCTTTTTGTTTTGTTCTTTCCTGCAGTTCAAATTTAAAACACGCGAAGGATTCAGTGCAATTGGATCTCACGATCTTGGCTCTAAGCTTCAGTAGTTTTGAATTAAAAGAGGGAATTTGATAGAAGATTAAATCGGGAGTTGAAAAATGGGAGTTCCGTATAATGTCATGGGGCTCTCACTGCCAATGGTGTCAGGTGCCTTCTTCGGAGCTAGCTTTATTCTGAAGAAGAAAGTTTTTAGGCAAGCTGGGAAACCTGGTACACGCACAAGTTCGCTTTGAGAATTATATTTTTCAGCTGGTATTTGTTAAATAGTCATCTTGATTCAAGCTCTCTTTCAAGTCCTGCATTTTTTTTTTCTTTTTTGTATTTCTTTGGTTCTTTGACTTTGATGTGGACATGTGGTGGAAATGCTTGTGTTTGATAGGGGCTTATTACTCCGTCTTTTATGAACAAGTAAATCGAATTGAGGATTTTTAATAAAAATATCCTGGAATTCAAGTTGATGTTTGATTCCAAAATCATGAACCGAAACTGAATTCTTTGCAACAAATTAGGCCTGGAATTGAGGTTTCTAAACAGCCGCCTGGCATATTCTAGTTCTAGGCTTTTAGCCCCTTGTTCTATTTTCAGCAAAAAAAAAAAAACTAAGATAAAATAATAAAATATGGCTCATTCTCTTTCAGAACATCTTGATAATGGATGTAAATATTTGACTAAATTTCATAGGCCAAATTTGGATAAAGTAGACATTCATCAAGTGGTTGAACTTATATTTGGTAAATCATAGTAGTTTTGCTTGTACTGTAGGTGTAGGAGGATACACATGCTTTCTGGAGCCTTTTTTTTATTATTGTTTCTAAATAACCTACTTTTTGTTTGTATTTATTCTCAGTAATTTTATATTAATTAGTATTTATACTCAATAATTTTACATTAATTGGCATTTGTTCTCAATAATTTTAGTTTAATTGTTCTATTTCTTGTTGCACTTTCAGTACCATAATTGTTTAAAATTTTCAAAAAGACAGATTATCAAAAATACCACCTAAAAGTAATATTTTTTAAAATACACGAGGGGCAGAATCAACACGTTAATAACTTGAGTCAGATACACGCATCTTGCATGGGTGGATACCTAGTTAATCTTTTTTTAAAAAAATCTTCTAATTATGTATATTTTATGAGAAAAATAAAAAATATATATACTTATATTAAACACAATTAAATTTTGACTTCCAAAAAATATTTAATTTTTAGTCTCTGCGTCAAAATTTGATTCCGCTCCTGATGTCTTTGTGGAGAGATCAAAAATTGATTCTCTGCTCACTGGGGGTCAAAAGTGATTCTCTGCTAAGTTAGCCACGCGCTTGTGTTTGCTACTACTTGAGGGTAGAAAGAGAAAATTGTGTTAATTACATTTCCCTTACTCTTATCTGAGTCAAATTATAGGAATTAAATTTCCTCTTATTCTTATTCGGAGAATTCTGAAATGAATTTCTAACACGTGAAATAATTTTGATAGCATTGGCCTGGCATGCAGTTGTAAACTTGTAATTCATTGCACACTTTTGTATACCATTCACAGCACGGCTTCTTATTAACCTTAAATCATCTATTTAATTTGCCCTTGAATGTTTGCAGGAAAAAAAATATTTAATATTATGCATAATGAAATAATTATGTAAAAATATTAAAATATAAAGTTCTGTAGACGAAACTTTCTTCATCAACTTGATTATTTATTACTTTGAGCTTTATTTTATTGTTATTTTTAATATATAAAATATTATTATTTTAATAATTTTTTTATTATATAAGAATATATATTAATTTTTTTAGTACCTGATTAGTTAATGAATTTGAACCCAATAAGCTATTACAATCTGATAATTGCCCTCCTAATCAAAAATTCTGCATCCGCCTCTGAATGTTTGATTCATTTTAATTTTCTTAGTGCGTACATATAGCCTTTACATTGATTATTTACATTTTTCTAAATTGAAATGAAATATTATCTCTAAAAAGATTATTATGATGAAATGCATGATTTTCTATCTTTTGAACCTAGTGTACGGACATAAACGAGTTGCCGAGGTACCAATTGATGAACAGCAAAACTGTTGTGTTGAGAAAATATAATGGTTTGACCTTCCTTCAAAAGTAGCTTATTTAGGTAGCTTTAATTTCGTATGTTTCATACTTACACACAGCTTAATTTTTTTATGTAATTATATTAACAAATTTGATGAGCTCTTTAGGAATATTTCATTTTCATTTGACTGAGTTTTTGGAAATAACTAAATAAAATTAAATGACCACGTAAAATCCATTGATTGCAGTATTGTATTTCTTCCCAACTCAAAGATTCAAAGGTTAAAGCTTGATGGCCAATAGAGCAATGCTGACAAATAAATATTTTTGCAATTCCTGCTAATTAGTAGTTTTTCCTTTATGCTGTAATTAAAGCTTAAGAGAGGGGCGCATTTTTCTAAGTTGTTGAACTCGCTGTGGTTCGCAAGAGATGAAATTGGCGATTAAAAATCATTTTATTGTAAAATTCAGAAAAAGGGACGAATAATTAACATATTAAACATTTTTATCACGAGCCGCCGTATAATATTAACTGCCCACTGTTCTTCAGAAGCAGAAATCCGATTTATTCGTGATTTTTTTTCATGATACTACATAACATTTCAGCTTTTTGTAACTTAGAAGAATTCTATGACAGATCTTAAAAGAATTCTATGATACTACATAACTTTTTTTGGGAAGATAAAAAAATCTTTAATATTTGTATAAATGTGTTGGCTTTTGATCGCTTCCTCTAATATCGAATTGACTAGACTTAGACAGCCACAAACTTTTGGCCTTAGCTGCAATTTGAACCTTTTTAGAACCTTTTTATCACTACGTCACCCATCACCGTCCCAAAGAACCAAAATTAGCGTCAATTACTCAAACCCCCCTCAATCACTCAATCATAGAACCCAAATTAGCGTCGCCATGGCACTGGTTACAATTGGTGAATCTGTGGTATCAAAGATCATCGATGGCATAGTCAACACAGCTTCATCTTTTCTTCAGGAGAATCTCTTGCCAGCTGGAGACACTGAGGCCGAGCTTGAACGGCTAGAGGATGCACTTCCCCAGATCAAAGCTGTGTTGGAAGCTGTGGAGAGCAATCAGATCAAGATTCAGAACAAGGCGCTTGATGCATGGCTTTGGCGGTTGCGGGATGCCGTCAAGTCTGCCGAGGATGTGCTCGATGAGCTGGCCTACTATGAACTTGAAGAAAAAGTGCAAGCTCAGAATGATCAGGTCAGCAGCTCTTTGTTGGGCTATAAAAGAAAATTTGTCAATTATGTAAGGACCAAATTCAAGGATGATACCTTAACTAGGCTTGTGAAAGCTGTCAAGGGACTAGAAAAGGCTGCTGCTGGTGTGAGCAACTTTCTTAATTTGGAGAAACTGTCGAGGGGTTTCCAGGGCAAAAATTATGATGAGAATGTGAAGAGGGGAGGCGATCGTGAGACCGGCTCTTTGTTGACTGAAAGTGTGGTTTTTGGCCGAGATAAAGAGAGAGATTTGGTTGTTGAATGGTTAACCGCTTACCCGAGAAAATTATAAGAACGTTTTGCGGAGAATCTGAATTTATTCATATTAAAAATATAAACTACGAACTATAACATTAGACTGGATCAATATTAAATTGCAAATTAATCAGAATATTGCATTTATGGTTGTGCTTGGGCACACAAGTATAATTTAGAAATGACGACGCAGATCATTTTGTTCTTCCTTGGCACTTCTCATGTTGTCAATTTTTTTTAATAGAAAATGGTATCTTCAAGCAAATCAATATCTTAGGAGGATTGATCTAGAGGAGGAAATTAGATTTTTTTCCCCTCAGGGGTCAATATTTAAAAAAATTTCTTCAATATAATTTTTTTTTCTAAAAACATACATAATTATAACGTTATTTGTAAAAAAAATAAGGAGTTTCCCCCAGCTTCTCTTAGATCCGCCCACGTCTATGTAGGTCTATCTATACTATATTAAGTTGTAACATAATTTTGCTTACAGAAATCTCATATCTCAATTCAGATTGATTAATTTTACACAAACGACGATTTTGGCCAAAGTCACTTTTCCTCTTTATTTCATTTGTTATTTGTTTTACCATACATTAATAAGTCTAAGAAAAATATACATCAAATAAATTAAAGATCCGCTATTTATTATTATAGAAGAAAACTACCAATGTACAACTTTACGTAGAGAGAAAAAACATTATATTTTATAGATTATTGTATATTAAATAATAAATTAATTTTATTTAAAAAATTTAAAAAATTTTATAATTAACTTCAATATGAAATATATATAACTAAAATATATCAATTAATTTTCAAATTAAAGTGGTTCCACACAACGAGGATTCTACCCAACGAACAGTTTTTTTCTAGTTTTTATAATATAAAGAGAAGTTAGGAATTAATACTAATCTATAGGAGTTCGCTAATATATCCTTATTAAGGATTATTTTTATGTTAAAAAATAAAAAAATATAAAAAATGAAGAACTGCACTCTTGGTCCATAACCAGATTTAGACCGCATATCAAATATGTGACCCCAATTTTAAACCGCATACCTGATCTGCGGCCCTAACACTTTTTTCCAGCACCCTTCCTCTTTTTTCTTTCTTCTTTTCTCCATTCCCCTACACGAGCCCTTTTCTTTCCCTCCCCTACTTGACGTCTCCACCTCCCTTCCACCCCTTCAAATTGAAAACTGAGCCCACGGATGACCTCTCCTCAGATTCATGATCTAAAATATTAGTTAAGTTGAATACACGATTTTTTGTCCATCTTTTAATAAACTAGACCTTGATGCTAAACTAATATAATATTTCATATTCCACATCATATGCTTAGGTGGGTATTTATCACCCTTGATCTAAAAGATATTCAGGTGTATGCTACCTCATACAGATCCTTATATTATATCTTCATATATATGCTGTTGGGATTCAGAATGCCCAAATCCCATTAATGCTCAAGCTGCGGAAAGACCGTAGAACAAAAATTTTACTTCTACTTAAGTTAGGGATTAAAGTATGTCGGATAATAACCGAGAGTTACGAGACATTTAATCCTTTACAAAAGACGGTAAAATATTATTTTACTTCTAACTTAAGCTTAGGGTTAAAGTGATGTGTCGGATGATTACCGAGAGATACACACCTCTTTAAACCTTTATTGATCTACTCCATGATTGATTTCTAAAATATTAATCTACTTAACAATTAAATAGATTAATATAAAATGTTATACCTCGCTTCCAAATTTCAATTGGAATGAAAATCGCTTGTCTCGGAGCACCAAACGTCCGATGCCTCTCGTAGGTTATCCACCGGGACCGACCGGAGAGTGGTTTATTTCTTTTGCCGAAATACCGTAAACCGCGGTTTCTCGCAAAAACACTATTCACCCGAGAAAAGACGAAATAGTACTATTCACGACTCTGATAGAATTTGTTTCACAAATGTGCGAAATACCGCAACTTTCGTAAAAACACTATTCACCGATCCCGTGAATTACGAAACAACCGTATACCGAGAGAGAGAAAGTAGAAGCGATTTGGTGGAACTTTTTCTCTCACCCTACCCCTCTATTTATAGAAAAAGTGGAATTGACAAATTACCAAAATGCCCTCGTGAATAGTAGGGAGGTTTCAAAGTGAAAAGACCAAAATACCCTTAAAGTTCATCCAATTTACCAAAACGCCATTGGGCTTTTTGGCCAAATTACCGAAATACCCTTGGGCTTTTGGACAAATTACCAAAATACCCTTGGAGGTCGTCATGGGCTTTTCATGGGCCTTTTTGGGCTTTTCGGTTTTTGGGCTTTTTCAATTTTGGGCTTTTCTGATTTTGGGCTTTTAATTATTAATTAAGACTTTAATTATAAATGGGCTTTGGCCCATAATTCAAATTCATAATTAATATTTAAAATCCAAATCAAATATATATAATTGTCATCTACAATTATATTTTTCTCTATTGTTGTTTTAGCGAATTTATACGACGTGTCCAACACGTTATAAATTCAATCGATTTTTGCTTCTTGTCATCTCTATGACAAATATAATTATATCATATATAATTAATTATAACCATCTTATTATTAATTATAAACAATTCATAATTAATCAATAAGATTCTCCGATTAACTCCTATACTATGTGACTAGACGACAGATCCGTGTTATGTTGGTAAATAGAGTTAAAACCGTTTTAACTTCTATAATCATAGGAGGCATCGGCGAATGCACTATGACCATCCAATTACACAGATGATGATGTACTTGTACAATATCATGATCCAAGTAAACTATTTACTTGTGTTTAATTCTTTTGTCTCATAGCTATCGATCGTTTCAAGGTAGGTATGTGTCATCCTTGCAAACTTAATCTTTTCTTGATCTGAGTAAATTATCAAATATAATTACTCTTGTAATTATACTCGCTAGCAGATAATCTTACTCTATCAAGGGGCCCATGATGCTATAACTCGTATAGAAATACGAGGGACAATAGTACTTTTGGCAAACCATCTCTTCCTCCGCATAAGTTATGTATACCGAAGAGCTACCTTTATAGCCACCTTTTACGGATAACGTTTGGTAGAAATCACACACATACATATCTTATGTAGGAAAGATGAATACCTCATACTTTAGAATTTAATATCGAACGAAAACATTAATGACACGAACACAATTCCATTTAATGTTTCATTCGGGTCTATCAAATACGATGTTCCTAGAACATCTATCTATGTGATTAAAATGACAACTCTTTGTCTATGGTCTCGTAAAACTTGACCATCATTTAATCCACATACTAACCTGATAATGGTTAATTAGTGTTCCTGCTAATTATCTTGGTTAGTGACTTTTAAGAGTATATTCTATATTATGAAGTTTCACAATTCCATTCATGAACTCAGAATGATTCATAAATTCAATAATACTCAAGGAAACAAAATATCGTTTAAATATCCAATTCATGAACAAAGCTTTATATAACAAATTTATCGTATTATTGACTTCAAGATTATTACAAACTAACAATCTCCCACTTAACCTTGGAGTCAATCATATTGAGCTCTGCCTTATACAAATATCTTTATTCTATAAATCTCTAAGATTTAAAGAAAAATCCCACAGCCAATCTCCTATGTGTCTCAAACCCATAGAAGATATGTGCAACTAGTGCTTGGCTTGAGGTAGAGATCTTGTAAGTGGATCAGCTGTGTTGCCGAATGTGTCAATTTTACAAATCTTTACGTCACCTCTATTTATAATTTTTCATATGAGGTGATAACGTCTGTGTAACCACTTACCACGAGCTCCGAGTCAACACCGTAGATGAGAAACATATCCTTAGTTCTTCTTAAGTACTTAAAGATATTCTTTGCAAGATTCCAAAGGTTCTAGCATGGATTAGCCTGATATCTACTCGTCACACTCCAAGCGTACGAGACATCAGGGCGAGTGCACAACATGGCGTACATGATAGAGCCAATAGCCGAAGCATATGGTACTCTACTCATTATGCTTTGCTCATCAGTTGTCAATGGACACTGAGTCTTGCTAAGCTGTGCACCATGATTCATTGGCAGAAATCTTTTCTTAGAATTCTGCGTGCTGAACCGATTCAGCACTTTATCAATGTATGTACTTTGACTTAATCCAATAAGTCTCTTAGATCTATCTCTATAGATCTTTATGCCTAGTATATAGACAGTCTCGCCCAAATCTTTCATTGAGAACACTTTCTTTAATGAAGATTTGGCTGATTGCAATAGGGGAATATTATTTCCCATTAAGAGTATATCGTCCACATAGAGGATTAAAATAGCGATGACACTCCCACTAGTTTTCCTGTATACACAATGTTCTTCTTCGCATCTGACGAAGTCAAACTCGTTTGACTTCTTCGTCAAATCAAAGATTCCAACTCCGTGATGTTTGCTTCAATCCATAATGGATCTGAGAAGCTTGCATAACTTCCCAGCATTCTTTGGATCCTCAAAACTTATGGGCTGTATCATATACACGTCCTCTTCCAAATTTCCATTTAGGAAGGCGGTTTTGACATCCATCCGCCATATTTCATAATCATGAAATACGATAATTGCTAGGAACATCCGAATTGACTTAAACATAGCTACGGACGAAAAGTTTCATCATAATCTACGTCGAGAATTTGCTTGAAACCTTTCGCTACTAGCCGTACTTTGTAAATGATCATATTATCATCCATGTACTCGTTTTTCTTTTAAAAAACCCACTTGTTAGCTATGGGTTTTACCCCAATAAGTGGTGCAATCGGGTTCCAAACCTTGTTGTCATACATGAATCGTATTTCGGATCTCATGGCCTCCGACCATTTATCAGAGTCGGGTCTATCCACTGCTTCCGCATAGGTCAGAGGATCTTCAGCATCAAATGCGAGACTTCATGCAGTCCCATGTACCTTTCAGGTGCACGGACTGTCCTATGTGACCTTCGTAGCACTTGTTCTTCAGGCTGTCGAACTTCATCCACATCAGTATGCGGATTTAGTTCTATTTCAACTTGCGTTGAAGTAGATGAGCTCGGGACTAGAACTTCTTCCACAACTATTTGTAGATTTGGTTCTTCCAAATGCTCATTAGCCGAAGAATCAAGTGGTGGGTTTATCTGATTAGTATCAGATATTGTATTGTGTGATGTATCTTGAATTTCTTCAAGTATTACATTACTCCCACTACTTCCTTTTGCGAGAAACTCTTTCTCCAAAAATATACCATGACGAGCAACAATTATCTTGTTCTCGGACTGATAATAGAAGTAATATCCTTTCGTTTCCTTAGGATACCCTACGAAAAAGCATTTGTCAGCTTTGGGTCCAAGTTTGTCAGAAGTCGAACGTTTGACAAATACCTTGCAACCCTAAATTTTAAGATAAGACATATTTGGTACCTTACCAAACCATAACTCATATGGAGTCTTTTCTACTGACTTGGATGGAACCCTATTTATTGTTAGTGCAGCAGTTTCTAGTGCGTGCCCCCAAAACATTTTTGGGAGTGTGGTATTACTCATCATGGAACGAACCATGTCTAACAGAGTTCGATTCCTCCTCTCAGAAACATCGTTCCATTGCGGCGTTCCCGGAGGTGTGAGTTGTGAGACTATCCCACATTCTTTTAAGTACATTGTAAACTCATAACTTAAGTATTCGCCTCCACGGTCTGACCGTAAGGCCTTAATACTTTTATTCAGTTGATTTTCTACTTCAGTCTTGAATTCCTTGAATTTTTCAAAGGATTCAGACTTATGTTTCATCAAGTAGACATAATCATATCTACTGTAATCATCAGTAAACGTGATAAAGTAGCGATTACCGTTTCTTGTACAAGTACTCATTGGTCCGCATACATCTGTGTGTATAAGGGTTAATAAGTCACTTGCCCTTTCGCCCTTCTTGGAGAAAGGTGCTTTGGTCATTTTTCCACGTAAACAAGATTCGCATGTGTTTATTGTTTCAATATTAAAATTACCAAGAAGTCCAACTTCATGTAACTTTTTGATGCGTTTCTCGTTTATATGACCAAGGCGACAATGCCACATAAAAGTCGTACTTTCATGAGATGTTTTGAGTCGTTTATTGATGTTAAATACGGGTTTGTCAATTTCTAGTATATAAAGACCATTCATCATAAAAGAAGATCCATAATATAACTCATATTTGTATATAGAACAACTATTATCCTTTATAACAAAAGAGAAATCATTCATCTCTAAACATGAGATTGAAATTATGTTTCTAGAAATACTTGGAACAAAATATACATTTTCAAGTTCCATTACAAGCCCGCTAGGCAAATACAACTCTATATTTCCGACTGTTACGGCTGCAACTTGTGCTCCGTTTCCAACTCGGAGTTGTACTTCCTTGTTGCGTAGTTTCCTCCTATTATTTAGTGCCTGTATATTTGAACAAATATGAGCACATGATCCAGTATCCAATACCCAATCATAAATAGAGGTAACAATGTTAACTTCAATCATAAAAATACCTGAGGTTGAAGCTTTGGGAACCTTTCCCGTCCTCACATCCTCCAGATACTTAGGGCAGTTCCTCTTCCAATGACCCTTGCCTTGACAATAAAAGCAGTAAGAGGTAGAAGCTTTTGCCTTGGAAGTGTTCTGATTAGGAACCATCTTCCCTTTACCTTTGTACTTTGGTGCCACTTTGGGAGTCGCTTTGCGTTTCATCTTTTTGGTTCTCCTCGCACCTTCTAGGACCATGAGGACAGAAGAACTCTTCTTCATGTCCACTTCAGCGATCCTTAACATCCCTTGGAGCTCCTGCAAGCTCTTGTCCATTCCCAGCATATGGTAATTCATAATGAAATTAGAATAGTTAGGAGGGAGAGAGTTCAGGATAATATCCGTAGCAAACTCTTTGCTCAACGGACTGTTAAGCTTCTCCAGCTGCTCAACATCGCTCGTCATACGGAGCATGTGAGAGCCGATAGAGCCGCCCTCAGTCATCTTATGACTTAACAGAGATCTAGTCACCTTAAATTTCTCGACACGTGCTTGCTCTTGAAACATGTTCTTGAGCTGTTCACACATGTCGTAGGTCTTGGTGTCCATAAATCGCCTTTGCAATTCAGGACCCATAATCCCGACCAAGAGACTTTGTACATCAAGCTCATCTTCTTTGTGCTTGTTATACTTGGTGAGTTCTTCTGCTGTGCAGCCTATTGCAGGCTGCGCAGGGACTGGTGTGTGAAGGGCGTACTCACGTTTCTCTCGCCTTAGTACGATTGTGAGTGCACGAAACCAATCGGTGAAATTAGTTCCATCTCGGTTTGAGTTTTTCTTTCTCAAGTAGAGCACGCAAAGTGAGAAAGAGTTTTCTTTAGCCATGTGCTACAACGTAAAATGTAAAGATTTTTAGCTTTGTTCATGTAATGTTTTATTCCAAATAAAACTCCCACTACAAATTTGTTCTATTCCCGTTTGTAGTTAGGACCAAGATCCCTATTTTCATTGATAATCAAGTTATCGTTGAATAACTCGTTTATTAATTATCTTAGGTAAGCAACTCTTTGCTAATCACATCTCTATGTGATTCTTGGTTTCGCTAAACATCATATGTTTTAACGAAACTTTGCCCCAAGCCCAAAACTGTTTTGGAAATCATTGGTAAGTAACCTAACTCTATTTGGTTCGTTATGTCGGACATAACCCTCGACAACCAAAGGTAAAAGGTGACGCCATCGAGTAGGTCACGTCCGCCAATGAACATTGATTTATGAGGACGCAGAGTAGGTAGGGCATATTACTTAATTTTTCGGGTTTAACATCGTAAGTAGTCAGTTTGTTAAACTGACTTTAAACAGACTTACGAACACGTAAAAGATGTCTGCCAGAAAGACCACTGAAAGTTCCTTTTCCAGTCTTTCTTTGACACAACATTCCTTCACGGTTTCTTAAAAATGATAAATCTAATTTACACATTTATAATTAGTCAGTTTATTAAGCTGACTTTAAACAGACTTATGAACACGTGAAAAGACGTCTGGCAGAAAGACCATTGAAAGTTCCTTTTCCAGTCTTTCTTTGACATAACATTCTTTCACGGTTCCTTAAAATGATAAATCTAATTTACTCATTTATTATCAAAGCGGTAAATCCAATTTACCAGCTCATACAAATATTTTGTATATATACATGAATCAGTCACGTATATAACTACTATCTATCCAATAGAAGTAGCTTTGCATCTATGATAAGATACATTTCATATCAAAGCAGTAAATCTAATTTACCTGCTCATACAAATATTTTGTATATATATATGTGAATCGTCACATATATAACTATCAGTTCTCAATTCTTTATTTTGCAACTACATCTTTGTTCTTTATTTATACCGTAAAAAGCATATAAACATTTTATATGATTTCAAAACAGTTAATTCCTTCTGGTACGATAAAGTAATTTGATAACGTGATAAAGTTCCTTTTCGGCCAGTTATCAGGACACGTAAAAGGGGCTCCCAGGAAAGATCGGGGTCACGAGGACCACTTTAAATTCAATCTTTCCTAGACAGAACCATCTCTTTCGGGTGTGGAGATCAACAGCTCTTACTCAGGTACTTTATTGCTTCATCACATTCATAGATATACTTCTCATAACCAAAAGTTTTCGAAAAAGCAAAAGAGTTACATTTGCCATGCTTCGAAAGCGCAAAAGTAATTTGGTAACGTGACAAAGTTCCTTTTGGGCCAGTTATCAGGACACGTAAAAGGGCATGTCAGAAAGAATACCGAAGGTATCCACTTCCCATCTTTCTTTGACATCACCTTATCTTTTATGTGTGGAGATCAACAGCTCTTACTTAGGTACTTTATTGCTTCATCACATTCTTAGATATACTTTAACACAATCGAAAGTTTTCGAAAAGAAAGCGTAAAGAAAGTATAAAGAAAGCTTAAATCTAATTTAACTTTCTTAGTCGATGAGCCGAACCAAGAAAATCCAATTTTATTTGGTTTGGACTTTAAGCCGCAAATCTAAGAATTAAACCGATACGGGGTATATGCATCTTATTTGCATAAGATATAACCTTATAGAAAATCAATCGGGAGAGCCTTTGCTCGATACCACTTTGTTGGGATTCGAATGCCCAAATCCCATTAATGCTCAAGTCGCGGAAAGACCGTAGAACAAAAATTTTACTTCTACTTAAGTTAGGGATTAAAGTATGTCGGATAATAACCGAGAGTTACGAGACATTTAATCCTTTACAAAAGACGGTAAAATATTATTTTACTTCTAACTTAAGCTTAGGGTTAAAGTGATGTGTCGGATGATTACCGAGAGATACACACCTCTTTAAACCTTTATTGATCTACTCCATGATTGATTTCTAAAATATTAATCTACTTAACAATTAAATAGATTAATATAAAATGTTATACCTCGCTTCCAAATTTCAATTGGAATGAAAATCGGCTTGTCTCGGAGCACCAAACGTCGATGCCTCTCGTAGGTTATCCACCAGAGACTCGACGGAGAGTGGTTTATTTCTTTTGCCAGAAATACCGTAAACCGCGGTTTCTCGCAAAAACACTATTCACCCGAGAAAAGACGAAATAGTACTATTCACGACTCGCAGTAATTCTGTTTCACAAATGTGCAGAAATACCGCAACTTTCGTAAAAACACTATTCACCGATCCGTGAATTCGAAACAACCGTATCGAGAGAGAGAAAGTAGAAGCGATTTGGTGGAACTTTTTCTCTCACCCTACCCCTCTATTTATAGAAAAAGTGGAATTGATAAATTACCAAAATGCCCTCGTGAATAGTAGGGAGGTTTCAAAGTGAAAAGACCAAAATACCCTTAAAGTTCATCCAATTTACCAAAACGCCATTGGGCTTTTTGGCCAAATTACCGAAATACCCTTGGGCTTTTGGACAAATTACCAAAATACCCTTGGAGGTCGTCATGGGCTTTTCATGGGCCTTTTTGGGCTTTTCGGTTTTTGGGCTTTTTTGATTTTGGGCTTTTTCGATTTTGGGCTTTTAATTATTAATTAAGACTTTAATTATAAATGGGCTTTGGCCCATAATTCAAATTCATAATTAATATTTAAAATCCAAATCAAATATATATAATTGTCATCTACAATTATATTTTTCTCATTGTTGTTTCGGCGAATTTATACGACGTGTCCAACACGTTATAAATTCAATCGATTTTTGCTTCTTGTCATCTCTATGACAAATATAATTATATCATATATAATTAATTATAACCATCTTATTATTAATTATAAACAATTCATAATTAATCAATAAGATTCTCCGATTAACTCCTATACGGTGTGACGACACGGGATCCGTGTTATGTTGGTAAATAGAGTTAAAACCGTTTTAACTTCTATAATCATAGGAGGCATCCGGCGAGAATGCACTATGACCATCCAATTACACGAGATGATGATGTCTTGTACAATATCATGATCCAAAGTAAACTATTTACTTGTGTTTAATTCTTTTGTCTCATAGCTATCGAGATCGGTTTCAAGGTAGGTATGTGTCATCCTTGCAAACTTAATCTTTTCTTGATCCCTGAGTAAATTATCAAATATAATTACTCTTGTAATTATCTTGCTAGCGAGATAATCTTACTCTATCAAGGGGCCCAGTGATGCTATAACTCGTATAGAAATACGAGGGACAATAGTACTTTTGGCAAACCATCTCTTCCTCCGCATAAGTTATGTATACCGAAGAGCTACCTTTATAGCCACCTTTTACGGATAACGTTTGGTAGAAATCACACACATACATATCTTATGTAGGAAAGATGAATACCTCATACTTTAGAATTTAATACTGAACGAAAACATTAATGACACGAACACAATTCCATTTAATGTTTCATTCGGGGTCTATCAAATACGATGTTCCTAGAACATCTATCTATGTGATTAAAATGATAACTCTTTGTCTATGGTCTGTAAAACTTGACCATCATTTAATCCACATACTAACCTGATAACGGTTAATTAGTGTTCCTGCTAATTACCTTGGTTAGTGACTTTTAAGAGTATATTCTATATTATGAAGTTTCACAATTTCAGTCATGAACTCAGAATGATTCATAAATTCAATAATACTCAAGGAAACAAAATATCGTTTAAATATCCAATTCATGAACAAAGCTTTATATAACAAATTTATCGTATTATTGACTTCAAGATTATTACAAACTAACATATGCTACCTTATACATGCCCATATATATTATCTTCAGATGTCAGGTATCTTATACATATTTTCTATAATCAACTTATGCATGCATATCTCTTCTGCATCTTTAATTTATTACAACCACTTAATTAATACTTGTTCATTATATTTCCTTTCTAGATCCAGCGACATTTCGAGGTTTATAACCCAGGATAATTAATAATAGGGTTGTGCCAATTGAAATCTAAAAGAACTCACAATCTCTAAAAAAAATTAAATGTGCATTCCATATTCATATAAATACACTCAATGTATGCTTAAAGGGATTTTTGTGTCATTCTTTTGTAATTCATTGCATAATTTCTTTTTAGTGGTGGAAGGCGCGAAAAATGATCGCACATCTATATTTTTTGAAGTGCTTGATGTCGTTTAGTTTGTAAAATAGAAAGAGTAGTAACTAGGAACGAAGCTTTAATCCATTCTGTTAGTAAATTGCACATTAGAAAAATGGGTTAATTTGCTATGTACCAATTTTAACTCTTGAAATTGTTAATATTCTCATCAAAACATCATAATATCTCATTTCTTTATCAAATCTAATCATTATTTATTTTATCCCTTTTTATCATTTGATTATTATTTAGTCTCAAATAAATTTATATTGACTAATTTACCCTTCTCTCCAACTGCAACTTTCGAGAATGAATCATTTCTAAACTGTAGCGAATAATTCATGTCTACAATGAAATGGAGATCCAAAATTAATACTTTCTTATAATATAGATATGAAAAATTTTTTTCTAAAATATTTCATCAAATAGTTAACATGCTTCGTCGAACCCATTAGCTTCAGAAAAGGAACTTAGTGCTTCTTTCAACTTTTGTTTTCTTAAGTTCATATATACTTAGGTTTGTTTGGTATTCTATGGAATAGCAAAAAGTTAGAATAAAATTATTATTTTGATGAATTAATTTGTCAAATAAATTTTAGACTAAGTAAAAGAGTGCGAAAGAGTGTTAATTTGGTATACCAAATTATATGTGGTAGATTGAATTAGCTCTCGTCAGAATAACGATTATTGTTTGATTATATTGTATTATGTTATGATTATGATTTATTATTATATTAATATTATGATTATGACTTTGATTATTATTATTATTATTATTATTATTATTATTATTATTATATTATTATTATTATTATCATTGTTAGTATTATAGTTATTCATATTTTAACTATTCTGATTAATAACTGTCAAATGATATTTTCATTCTTCCAAAAATTTAAGAATGCGACTCATCCAAGATATTAATTGATTTGTCAAATGAACTCAGTGTTATTTGCACAATAAAATTCAAATTAGTTTTCATTATTCTTATTAATTTTCTTTGTAATTAATTATATCTTGTCTTACAACAAAATACATCGTCATTGAGCTCTTTCAATTTGTGATGCTAGAAGACTAATGCCATCTCTCTATTCTCGCAGACGAAAAAGGAAATATAGATGCATTGACTTTATCTGTATGCTACTAAACTTCCAATTACTAAAAAAAAAAATGATTCATTCTCTAAAGTTTAAACACATACTTCTCTCATGCACCGCTGAGATTGACTCACTCGAAAGTCTACGTTGGAGAGAAGGATAAATTAGTCAATATAATTTTTATTTGAGACTAAATAATAATCAAATGATAAAAAGGGATAAAAATAAATAATGATTGGTATTGATGGAGAAATGAGATATTATGATGTTTTGATGGAGATATTGACAATTTCAAAAGTTTCAATGGGTATATAAAAAATTAACCCCAGAAAAATAAAGATTATGCTTTTAAATAATACAAAAAAAAATATTACAAAAAATTAACTATTGGAATTTTTGTCTTCATCTCGGAGATTGAAAGTGGGAAAAAAATATTCTACCTCCTATTATGAATGCTTATATAAAGTTAGAATTGGAAGAAAAAAAAATACATCCTTTCGTGTTATAAAAAAATTTTGCTTGATCTATATATCTATTGTGAGTTGTCGTATTAAGAAATATTTATAAACAAAGTGAAATTATTGTGCTTCGCTAAACATAATAGTTAGTGTGTTTCAGACTTATCTCCATAAGTTGAAGGTCCACCTTAATCAGCTTCGGTTTGCTTTTAACAGGAGCTTGATGCACAACCAACGCTCGCACCATGATAGCCATCTCATCAAGGGTCATCTTAGCATAAAACTTTTGCAAACATATTCTCTGTCGCTTCCTCTGACATTTATTTAAATTTATGCTTCATGAATCAATCGTCGTCCAAACCCTTTCTACTACTCTCTTAGATTCGATCTTGTACCTCTAAAATGGATCTAAACCATCTTCCCATCTCCCCTTTTTCTTCTTCCCTTTCTTAACCTGATCTTGACCTATCTCATCAAGATTTGAGCCCAAACCTAATTGAAACCCCGATCAACACCCAATTTTTCGGGTATCATGGGGTATCGGCCCCTTACGTCGGCCAAAATAAGTACGGGGCTTACCTTTGGTGGCTGACCGGCCTTAGAGTGACTTAACCCTAGAGAGAGAAAGAGAGTAGAAGACTCGACAACGACGGCTCGGACCTATCGAATCTCGGAGGGCCTCTAAGCGTGTTGTTATAGCACCGTGATGAATAGTAGCCGCATTTTGCTACAATACCGCAAGATGAACAGTGCGGCGAAACAGTAAACCCTAGCTCTGATACTAAGTGGAAAATATAATTCAAAAGAAAGAGAATTATTTTATTCATCACAACAGTGCCTTTATATAGGCGTACATTGAAGTACAATAGGAAAAAAATAAACTAGGAAACTAATCAATTAGACAATCAATAATTGATACTAATCGGTACTTTCTATATCTAAATAACATTCTATATTTCAACACAGTGAGGTTTAAAATTCATGATTCGGGTATAATATGGATATAATTTAGAAAAAAATTCGTTATTTATTATTTTCCAAATAATATATCAAATATTTTGTTATTTATTAGTATTTTGAATTTTTTTTAACAAATATAATTATGTAAAATTCGTAGATCAAGAAATTTTGTCCGAAAATCTCAGTAGATCAAGAAATTCTCAGACAATCTCAGTAGATCAAGAAATTTTGTCCGAACAAAACACGAATAAAACGTAAAATTCGTAGAAGTCACCAATTATTCGCGTATTAGTCGTTTAATTCGCGAACTATCGTATAATTCACTAATTAATCTGTCAATTGCTCGCGAATTTTGTTACTATGCTTGAAAGTTGACTCCTGATAAACAGGAACACGCACAAAAAAAACAGTGTTAATTTTCTAGTGAGTCACTGAACTTTGATTCGTATCCATATTTAGTCACTTAACTTTTATTTATTTGTTTTTAGTCACTGAACTTTGATGTTTATCCATATTTGACCACTTCCATTAGTGTTTTCACTCAAAAATAATTGAAAAACTAATAAAAAATCAAATATAATTTTATTTTATTTATCTATTTTTCATTCCAATTATTTTTGACAATAAATATAATTTTATTTCAAATATTTTTGAGTGAAAAAACTAATGATAGTGATCAACTATGAATAAATATTAAAATTTAGTGACTAAAAATGAATAAATAAAAATTAAGTGATCAAATATGAATAAGCATATTTTGATGATTAAAAATATATAATTGAAAATTCATTAAACAAATATAAATAATATAAATAAGAGCGATAAGACAGAATATTATTATTAACCAAGGCAGCGCTTCATATTCATTGCATCCTCCAATTTCGGATCGAGACACCTCAACTACCAGCATTTGTGTATCAAGGTCAACTTCAGATCTACAACGGGAATCCATCTCATAGTTGATTTCCTTCTCTTTGCTCTCAATTACAACGGGAATCCATCAATGGCACTGGCTACCAATGGTGAATCTGTGGTATCAAAGGTCATCGACAAAGTACTCGACACGACTACTTCAAAGATCATCGACAAAGTACTCGACACGGCTATTTCTTTTCTTCAGGAGAACCTATTGCCAGCTGGAGACACCGAGGCTGAGCTTGAAAGGCTGGAGGATGCACTCCCCCAGATCAAAGCAGTGCTGGAAGCTGTTGACAGCAACCAGATCAACACCCAGAACAAGGCGCTGAACACATGGCTCTGGCGGCTCCGGGATGCTGTCGAGTGTGCTGACGATGTGCTGGACGAGCTGACCTACTACGAGCTTGAAGAAAAGGTCCATGCTCAAAATGAGCAGGTGAGCAGCTCTTTGTTGGGCTATAAGAGAAAATTTGTCAGTTATGTGCGTCGAAAGTTCAGGGATGATACCTTAACTAGGCTGGTGAAAGCTGTCAGAGGACTAGATAGGGCTGTTGCTGGTGTGAGCAACTTTATTAATTTGGAGAAACAGTCGAGGGTTTTTTGGGGCAAACATTGTGATAAGGAAGTGAAGAGGGTAGATGATCGCGAGACTGGCTCTTTGTTGACTGAAAGTGTAGTTTTTGGCCGAGATAAAGAGAGAGATTTGATTGTTGAATGGTTAACTGCTGATCCTGTTGGTAGGCAGCACAGTACACGCAATATTTGTGGCCCCTCTGTTTTTACCATATTAGGTATTGGAGGGTTGGGGAAAACTACTTTGGCACAACTCATTTGTAAAGATGATCGGGTGACACAATTTTTTAATCCAATAATTTGGGTCTGTGTCTCTGATAATTTTGACACGGTTGAAATAATTATAAAAATTCTAGAAGTTATAACAAATGAAAGGCCTACGGTTCAGTCTTTGGCATCTCTGCAGGAAATTCTGAAGGGATTACTAATTACAAAGAAGTTTCTGTTGGTACTTGATGATGTTTGGAATGATGCAAATAGAATGCAATGGGAGAATTTGGTCGCCTCATTGAAATTTGGACACACAAGAAGCAGAATTTTAGTAACAAGTAGAATGGAATCAGTGGCCGATATGGTGGCCAAGGTGTTTGAAGGAGAAAAAAAGTATCATAAATTGGATGGTCTTGAGGAAAATGAGTTTCTAACACTTTTAAACAAGCATGCCTTTGCTGGTGTAGACCCCACTGAATTCAAAAACTTGCATCCAATTGGGAAACAAATTGCCAAAAAACTTGGAGGGTCCCCGCTAGCAGCAAAGGTCATGGGTGGGGTGCTAAACTATTGCATGGAATTTGACTATTGGAGTAAAGTTTTGAAGGAGGATGTCCCTAATTTTTTATTGGGTATGAATGATATAATGGCAGTTTTAAGGCTTAGCTATAACCACCTGCCGACAAATCTACAATTTTGTTTTAGATACTGTAGTATATTTCCAAAAGATTATCAATTTGAGAAAGATGAACTGATAAAAATGTGGATGGGCTCAGGATTGATTGAACTTGAACAAAAAAGATTCAGACCAGAGGATGTTGGAAGTGACTATTTTAATAGGTTGGTGCAGAAATCATTTTTTGATCTGAAGTTAGAGGAGTTTGCAGGTAGATTTTCTAACCATTACTATGTTATGCACGATTTGTTGCATGACTTAGCGATCTCCGTCTCGAAGGTGAGTGTTTACGAACTGAAGAAGATTCCAAAGCAATGTGCCCGAACAATCCGCCACTTGCAGTTCCAAATAAATAAAATTGTTGCTCTTCAAGAAATCACACATCTAAGGAACTTGCGCACTCTTTGTATAACATTTGGTGACAATAATTCGACTATGGTGATATGCAAACATTTAGTGCAATGTTAAAACAATTCAAATCCTTGCTTTTATTAAGCTTAAGCGGGAAAAAATTGCAAGCGACTCCGCATTCAATCGGGAGTTAATTCACCTCCGTTATTTGTCTATTTGTCGAAATTCTCTTATGGGAACACTGATGCCTTGGTCTCCATCAACTTATAGACTTTACCACTTCAAGGTGATAAAATTCGTAGATCCTCGTGGTATCTTTGATGGAATTGATAAAATTGGCATACACAACCTGATCAACTTGAGATATCTAGATATTGTTATAATATAATATATCTCGGTGGTGGAAGAAAGAAAGAATAATTTTAAAATTTCTTTCTATTCAAATTATATCTTCTATTTCTCTTACATTTTTTCTCCTTTCTTACTTGCTTACAAGAGAATATAAGTCTATTTATAGCTTTAGACATAAGTCTTAAAATTCATAATAAAAACATATAATAAAAATATAATTCTAAACAATACCCTTTCAGCTGATCACTGTCCACTAAAATCGTCATAACTCTCTGTAGGAAACTCCAAACGACTTGGAATTTAAACCATTGGAAACTAGACTTCAAGGTCTTACCATCCATAAGTCATACACTAAATTCTACATCCATTTGCCCCTTCAAATGCTGTCATTAATCAGCCATAAAATTCTGCCAAAGTGCTGAACCCAAAGAGTCTCCCTTTATTTCCTAATTTATTTAACTTTAATACTAAAATTAAGTTTATCTTTCAACACCCCCTCTTAAACTTAATTTCTTTTTCATCCTTCATGCCAATCATCATTGAACTTCTTCATAACTCGCAACGAATAGCGACGTCACTCATTGACGGCTTCTTCTCGATTCATTGATCTAGGAAATTCAAAAAATCAATCGTGGTTTCATCTCATATGTCAACCAATTTGCCTAACTCTTCAGGTCATGTATATGTGAGATTCACACCCACACCGCGGCTCCACACCGCATTTTTCATGTGGCTCCACACCACATCTTCTCATGGTCTTCACACACTTCCAGCAAAACATCTCATAATGTTGCTAGTTCTCTTATCCTGACACTCATTACACAGGCTATCATGAGTCATTGCTCATGTCGGCTTCACTCACCGATTCTTCGAAGACCACTGGCAAAGACTCCACCACACTTTTATAATATTCGCTGCTTGATACATAATTCTCATCATTGATAATTTTTTTTCTTACAATATCTCTAAAACTATTTCCACTCTTTTTTTTATCTCCTCTTTTTAACACATGATATATTTTTTTTATTTTTCCGACACTTTTTCTTTTCTCACAAAAAATAAAATAAGGGGATTCAATTTTTTTTTCAATGCTCCTAATAACAAAGAAAAAACTCATATACTAAAATAAACTCAGAAAACACTCTTAACACTTAATTTTCTTTAAAACAAACATCGAGACTCACCATATTTTTTTCGACATCTCTCTTTTTTTCTTCTTCTTGTTCTTCGCCATGATAGATATCTCTTGATCGACTGAACCTAGCTCTGATACCAATTTGTTATAATATGATATATCTCGGTGGAAGGAAGAGAGAATAATTCTGAAATTTCTTTCTATTCAAACTATATCTTCTATTTCGCTTACACTTTTTCTCTTCTCTCTTACTTGCTTATAACAGAATACAAGTCTATTTATAGGCTTAGATATGACTCTTAAAATTCGTAATAAAAACATATAATAAAAACAGAATTCTAAACAGCGCCCTTTCAGCTGACCCCTGTCCACTAAAATCTCCATAACTCTCTGTAGGGAACTCCAAACGATTTGGAATTTGAACCATTGGAACCTAGACGTCACGAGCTTTCCATCCATAGGTCATACACTAAATTCCACGTCCATTTGCCCCTTCAAATACTATAATTAACCAGCCTTAAAATTCTGCCAAAGTGCTGAAGCCAAAGAGTCTCCCTTTATTTCCTAATTTATTAACTTTAATACTAAAATTAAGTTTATCTTTCAACACCCCCTCTTAAACTTAATTTTTTTTCATCCTTCATGCCAATCATCATTGAACTTTTTCATAACTCGCAGCGAATAACGACGTCACTCATTGACGGCTTCTTCTCGATTCATTGATCTAGGAAATTCAAAAAATCAATCGTGGTTTCATCTCATATGCCATCCAATTTGTCTGACTCTTCAGGTCATGTATATGTGAGATTCACACCCACACCGCGGATCCACACCGTATTTTTTCATATGGCTCCACACCACATCTTCTCATGGTCTTCACACAATTCGAGCAAAACATCTCATAATGTTGCTAGTTCTCTTATCCTGACACTCATTGCACAGGCTATCATGAGTCATTGCTCATGTTGGCTTCACTCACCGATTCTTCGAAGACCACTGATAAAAATTTCACCACGCTTTTATAACATTCGTTGCTTGATACACATCTCTCATGATTGACTAGTTTTTTTCTTTTTTTTTCTCATACAATATCTCTAAAACTATCTTCACGAAAAAGAACACTCTTTTCTTTTTTTTCCCTTCTTTTTTTTAACAAAAATCAACACATGATATTTTTTTTCATTATCCCGACCATTTTTCTTTTCACACAAAAAAATAAGGAGATTTTTTTCACTCATTTTTTAATGCTCCTAACAACACAGAAAAACTCATATACTAAAATAAACTCAGAAAATACTCTTAACACTTAATTTTCTTTAAAATAAATATCGAGACTCACCATATTTTTTTTCTTCAACATCTCTTTTTTTCTTCTTTTTTTCTTTTTCTTCTTCTTTTTCTTCAAACGTGATTTTTTCTTACTCATCGAGTTCTTCTTTTTACCCGTGTCACTCAAATCTGATCCATTGTCAATCTGATTACCATTACCATATTTCAAATTCACCTTCACACCTTTTACACCATTTTTCTCATGTTGAGACTCATTCTCTGTCATTTTACTCTCCACCACTTCTTCCTTTGCATTTCCATTCTCCCCTTCTTGTTTGACATTATTATTTAATTCTTTCTCTTTGCACCTATGAAAAGACTCTTCTTCTTCCACTTTTGGCTTCTCAATTTCTACATCTAACATGGAATTTGCTTTCTCAGGCATTTCTCAGACTTTCTCTATAGTCACTACCTCCTTGAGGTGAGAACTCAACTCAACTATCTTTTCTTCAGCCTTTGACTGATAGGCCCGTAGCTCATCATTCTTTTGTGTTATACTCTGCAACTCGTTTTTCTTGTCCAACAACCTCTCCTTCAATTGCAAACTCTCTGTTCTTGCCTCTTCCATTGCCTTACTTGCCGCTTTTACTTGCAACTCTGCTTGATGCAACTTCTCCAACTGCTGCTCCTTCTCCTCCAGTTGTTGAATGACTGAGGCAAGAGATTTT
This sequence comes from Schoenoplectus tabernaemontani, assembly GCA_037127355.1. Taxonomy (NCBI): domain Eukaryota; kingdom Viridiplantae; phylum Streptophyta; class Magnoliopsida; order Poales; family Cyperaceae; genus Schoenoplectus; species Schoenoplectus tabernaemontani. The sequence continues at coordinate 27,411,759 of CM073756.1, forward strand.
GTCTTGCACTTCTCTGATTCATGCACCTCCTCAAGTCGGATCTCTTGTTCCTCTGCTTTTCCCCTCCATTCATCCACCAAACTGGAAAACTGCTCAATTTTCTCCATGTTGACATGCAAACATCTTTCTCGCACATTTCTTAAGTTCAGTTTGAACATTCGATTCTTGGTCATCTCTACACGTGCAACCAACTGGTCTTTTTTATCCTTCAAATGTAACATCCGGTCTTTCATGAAAATCGAATATCCCTTCTCCAATAGTTGCCCCATGCTAAGTATATTACTCTTCAAATCAGGAACATGATAAACTTCCTCAATCGATCCTTCTTTACCATCATTTTGAGAAAAATAAATTTTACCTTGGCCCTTCACTCGAACCTTAGATGCGTCTCCAAATGACACATGCCCATCTTCTACCTCTTGCAAAACAGTGCAAATCAAATGTCGAGTGCTATAATTGCGGTAAGTATGGACACTATGCAAAGAAGTGCTATTCCGAGAAAAAGATAGAAGAAAACGCGAATCTAGTCGCAGAAGAGGAGACCAAAAAAGATGGTGTTCTCATGATGGCCTATAAAAATACCATTCCCGACAACGACACAGTGTGGTATCTCGATACAGGCGCTAGTAATCACATGTGCGGACACAAACATTTATTTGCAGAGATGCAAGAGGTAGAAGATGGGCATGTGTCATTTGGAGACGCATCTAAGGTTCATGAAAGACTAATTTTCTAATTAATAAATCATTTTATATATTATACGACACCATTTTTTCAAAAAACATAATTTGGATGCATTACAAACTGCTGTTTAAACAAGTTGTTTGGGTTTTTCATCATTTTTTGCCTCATAGCTGCGCATAAATTCGTTCAAATTAATATAGATACTCCAAATTATGTCTACTATAATATATTTCAATCAACACATCAATATAAACATTCTACGACACTAAATTTTCACGGAACATAATTAGAATGAATTAAAATCTCTTTGTTTAAGCAAGTTGTTTGAGTTTTTCATCATTTTTGGCCTCATAACCACACATAAATTCGTGCAAATAAATGGAGACGTTCTTAATTATGTCTATTATAAGATTTTCCAATCCATACATCAATACGAATATTCCCCCACGCCAATATTTTACGAAACTTAATTTTCATGCAATACAAACTGTTGTTTAAACAAATTGTTTGAGTTTATCATCATTTTTGGCCTCGTAATGGACATAAATTCATGAAAACTTACATAAATAGTCATAATGATGTCCATTGTTTGATTTTGAAATTAACATTTCGATATGAACAGTTTACGACACTAATTTTACACAAAGCATAATTAGAATTCACTAAAAGCGATGTTTAAGCAAGTTGTTTGAGTTTGTCAAAATTTTTGGCCACGTAACTATGCATAAATTGATGAAAACTAATATAAAATACTCCACATTATGTCTATTATATGATTTTTTAATTGGCGTTTCCGTATGAACATTCTTAGATGCTATTTTTGTATAAAGCTTTGTTCGGATGCATTACAAACTATTTGTTTCATCATGTTGTTTTGAGATTTCCATCATTTCTGACCTCATAAGTACACATAAATTCATGAAAATCCATAAAAGAACTCATAATTATCTCTATTATAAGATTTTTCGAGCTAATATGTCGGTATGAACATTCTACCGCACTAATTTTGCACAAATTAATCAGAACGCATAAAAAACAGTTGTTTAAACGAGCCGTTTGAGTTTTTTCATCATTTTTTTCCACAAAACTACGAATAAATTCGTGCAAATTAGTATAAATACCCCTAATTATGTCTATTGTGAGATTTTTCAATTAATATTTTGATATGAATATTCTACGGCGCTAATTTCTCTTCAAACTTAATTTTGATGCATTACAATCTAATTTGTTTGGGTTTTTCATCATTTTTGGCCTCATAACTACATATAAATTCTTGACAATTCATACAAATACTCAAAGTTACGTCTATTAGAAACATTTTCAATTGATAAATCAAATATGAACATTCTACTATACTAATTTTGCACGAAGCTCAAATAAAATGTACTAAAAGCTCTTTGTTTAAACGGGTTGTTTGCGTGTTCAATAATTTTTTGCCACACAACTACGCATAAATTCGTGCAAATTAATATAAATAATTCAAATTATATCTACTATAAGATTTTCTAACTAATACATTAACATGAAAATTCTACGACACTAGTTTTGCATAAAACATAATTGGAATGCATTAAAAACTGCCGTTTAAACAAGTCGTTCGAGGTTTTCATAAATTTTTACCGCATAACTTTGAATAAATTCATGCAAATTAATATAAATACTCTAAATTATGTCTATTTTAAGAGCTCCGATTAATATTCCGATATGAACGTTCTATGGCGCTATTTTTGTGCAAGACATAATTCGGGTGCATTACAAACTACGGTTTAAATAAGTTTTTTGACTTTTTCATCAGTTCGGAACTCATATCCAAGCATAAATTCATGCAAATTAATACAAATACTCTAAATTATGTGTGCAATAATATTTTCCAACTGATACATCATTATAAATATCCTCCGACACTAAATTCACACAAAACATAATTAGAATGCACTGAAAACAGCTTTCTAAACAAGTTATTTGAGCTTTTCATGATTTCTGGCCACATAGCTATGCATAAATTCGTAAAAATCAATACAAATACTCATCGTTATGTGTATAATAAGATTTTCTAATTAATAAATCATTTTATATATTATACGACACCATTTTTTCAAAAAACATAATTTGGATGCATTACAAACCTAGCTTCTTTGTTTAAACAAGTTGTTTGGGTTTTTCATCATTTTTTGCCTCATAGTTGCGCATAAATTCGTTCAAATTAATATAGATACTCCAAATTATGTCTACTATAATATATTTCAATCAACACATCAATATAAACATTCTACGACACTAAATTTTCACGGAACATAATTAGAATGAATTAAAACCTCATTTGTTTAAGCAAGTTGTTTGAGTTTTTCATCATTTTTGGCCTCATAACCACACATAAATTCGTGCAAATAAATGGAGACGTTCTTAATTATGTCTATTATAAGATTTTCCAATCCATACATCAATACGAATATTCCCCCATGCCAATATTTTATGAAACTTAATTTTCATGCAATACAATTTGTTGTTTAAACAAATTGTTTGAGTTTATCATCATTTTGGCCTCGTAACTGGACATAAATTCATGAAAACTTACATAAATAGTCATAATGATGTCCATTATTTGATTTTGAAATTAACATTTCGATATGAACAGTTTACGACACTAATTTTACGCAAAGCATAATTAGAATTCACTAAAAGCTCATTGTTTAAGCAAGTTGTTTGAGTTTGTCAAAATTTTTGGCCACGTAACTATGCATAAATTGATGAAAACTAATATAAAATACTCCACATTATGTCTATTATATGATTTTTCAATTGGCGTTTCCGTATTAACATTCTTAGATGCTATTTTTGAATAAAGCTTTGTTCAGATGCATTACAAACTACTTTGTTTCATCATGTTGTTTTGAGATTTCCATCATTTCGACCTCATAAGTACACATAAATTCATGAAAATCCATAAAAGAACTCATAATTATCTCTATTATAAGATTTTTTTGAGCTAATATGTCGGTATGAACATTCTACCGCACTAATTTTGCACAAATTAATCGAACGCATAAAAAACGAGTTGTTTAAACGAGCCGTTTGAGTTTTTTAATCATTTTTTGCCACAAAACTACGAATAAATTCGTGCAAATTAGTATAAATACCCCTAATTATGTCTATTGTGAGATTTTTCAATTAATATTTTGATATGAATATTCTACGGCGCTAATTTCTCTTCAAACTTAATTTTGATGCATTACAATCTTTGTATGGGTTTTTCATCATTTTTGACCTCATAACTACATATAAATTCTTGACAATTCATACAAATACTCAAAGTTACGTCTATTAGAAACATTTTCAACTGATAAATCAAATATGAACATTCTACTATACTAATTTTGCACGAAACTCAAATAAAATGTACTAAAAGCTGCTTTGTTTAAACGAGGTTGTTTGCGTGTTCAATAATTTTTTGCCACACAACTACGCATAAATTCGTGCAAATTAATATAGATAATTCAAATTATATCTACTATAAGATTTTCAAACTAATACATTAACATGAAAATTCTACGACACTAGTTTTGCATAAAACATAATTGGAATGCATTAAAAGCTGTAGTTTAAACAAGTCGTTCAAGGTTTTCATAAATTTTTACCGCATAAATTTGAATAAATTCATTCAAATTAATATAAATACTCTAAATTATGTCTATTTTAAGAGCTCCAATTAATATTTCGATATGAACGTTCTACGGCGCTATTTTTGTGCAAGACATAATTCGGGTGCATTACAAACTACGGTTTAAATAAGTTTTTTGACTTTTTCATCGATTCGGAACTCATATCCAAGCATAAATTCGTGCAAATTAATACAAATACTCCAAATTATGTGTGCAATAATATTTTCCAACTGATACATCAATATAAATATCCTCGAAACTAAATTCACGCAAAACATAATTAGAATGCACCGAAAACTTGACTTTCTAAACAAGTTATTTGAGCTTTTCATGATTTCCGGCCACATAGCTACGCATAAGTTCGTGAAAATTAATTCAAATACTCATCGTTATGTGTATAATAAGATTTTCTAATTAATAAATTATTTTATATATTCTACCACACCATTTTTTCAAAAAACATAATTTGGATGCATTACAAGCAATTTCTTTGTTTAAACAAGTTGTTTGGGTTTTTCATCATTTTTTGCCTCATAGCTGCGCATAAATTCGTTCAAATTAATATAGATACTCCAAATTATGTCTACTATAATATATTTCAATCAACACATCAATATAAATATTCTACGACACTAACGTTTCACGGAACATAATTAGAATGAATTAAAACCTGTTGTTTAAGCAAGTTGTTTGAGTTTTTCATCATTTTTGGCCTCATAACCACACATAAATTCGTGCAAATAAATGGAGACGTTCTTAATTATGTCTATTATAAGATTTTCCAATCCATACATCAATACGAATATTCCCCCACGCCAATATTTTACGAAACTTAATTTTCATGCAATACAAACTGTTGTTTAAAGAAATTGTTTGAGTTTATCATCATTTTTGGCCTCGTAATGGACATAAATTCATGAAAACTTACATAAATAGTCATAATGATGTCCATTGTTTGATTTTGAAATTAACATTTCGATATGAACAGTTTACGACACTAATTTTACACAAAGCATAATTAGAATTCACTAAAAACTTTGTTTAAGCAAGTTGTTTGAGTTTGTCATAATTTTTGGCCACGTAACTATGCATAAATTGATGAAAACTAATATAAAATACTCCACATTATGTCTATTATATGATTTTTCAATTGGCGTTTCCGTATGAACATTCTTAGATGCTATTTTTGAATAAAGCTTTGTTCGGATGCATTACAAACTACCGTTTCATCATGTTGTTTTGAGATTTCCATCATTTCGACCTCATAAGTACACATAAATTCATGAAAATCCATAAAAGAACTCATAATTATCTCTATTATAAGATTTTCGAGCTAATATGTCGGTATGAACATTCTACCGCACTAATTTTGCACAAATTAATCGAACGCATAAAAAAGCAGTTGTTTAAACGAGCCGTTTGAGTTTTTTCATCATTTTTTTCCACAAAACTACGAATAAATTCGTGCAAATTAGTATAAATACCCCTAATTATGTCTATTGTGAGATTTTTCAATTAATATTTTGATATGAATATTCTACGGCGCTAATTTCTCTTCAAACTTAATTTTGATGCATTACAATCATTGTTTGGGTTTTTCATCATTTTTGGCCTCATAACTACATATAAATTCTTGACAATTCATACAAATACTCAAAGTTACGTCTATTAGAAACATTTTCAACTGATAAATCAAATATGAACATTCTACTATACTAATTTTGCACGAAGCTCAAATAAAATGTACTAAAAACTCATTGTTTAAACGGGTTGTTTGCGTGTTCAATAATTTTTTGCCACACAACTACGCATAAATTCGTGCAAATTAATATAGATAATTCAAATTATATCTACTATAAGATTTTCAAACTAATACATTAACATGAAAATTCTACGACACTAGTTTTGCATAAAACATAATTGGAATGCATTAAAAACTGCCGTTTAAACAAGTCGTTCGAGGTTTTCATAAATTTTTACCGCATAAATTTGAATAAATTCATGCAAATTAATATAAATACTCTAAATTATGTCTATTTTAAGAGCTCCAATTAATATTTCGATATGAACGTTCTACGGCGCTATTTTTGTGCAAGACATAATTCGGGTGCATTACAAACTACGGTTTAAATAAGTTTTTTGACTTTTTCATCGATTCGGAACTCATATCCAAGCATAAATTCGTGCAAATTAATACAAATACTCCAAATTATGTGTGCAATAATATTTTCCAACTGATACATCAATATAAATATCCTCCGACACTAAATTCACGCAAAACATAATTAGAATGCACCGAAAACAAATTTTCTAAACAAGTTATTTGAGCTTTTCATGATTTCCGCCACATAGCTACGCATAAGTTCGTGAAAATTAATTCAAATACTCATCGTTATGTGTATAATAAGATTTTCTAATTAATAAATCATTTTATATATTCTACCACACCATTTTTTCAAAAAACATAATTTGGATGCATTACAAACCGCATTGTTTAAACAAGTTGTTTGGGTTTTTCATCATTTTTTGCCTCATAGCCGCGCATAAATTCGTTCAAATTAATATAGATACTCCAAATTATGTCTACTATAATATACTTCAATCAACACATCAATATAAACATTCCACGACACTAAATTTTCACGGAACATAATTAGAATGAATTAAAACCTGCTGTTTAAGCAAGTTGTTTGAGTTTTTCATCATTTTTGACCTCATAACCACACATAAATTCGTGCAAAAAAATGGAGACGTTCTTTATTATGTCTATTACAAGATTTTCCAATCCATACATCAATAAGAATATTCCCCCACGCCAATATTTTACGAAACTTAATTTTCATGCAATACAAACCGTTGTTTAAAGAAATTGTTTGAGTTTATCATCATTTTTGGCCTCAGAATCGGACATAAATTCATGAAAACTTACATAAATAGTCATAATGATGTCCATTGTTTGATTTTGAAATTAACATTTCGATATGAACAGTTTACGACACTAATTTTACACAAAGCATAATTAGAATTCACTAAAAACTCATTGTTTAAGCAAGTTGTTTGAGTTTGTCATAATTTTTGGCCACGTAACTATGCATAAATTGATGAAAACTAATATAAAATACTCCACATTATGTCTATTATATGATTTTTCAATTGGCGTTTCCGTATGAACATTCTTAGATGCTATTTTTGAATAAAGCTTTGTTCAGATGCATTACAAACTACCGTTTCATCATGTTGTTTTGAGATTTCCATCATTTCTGACCTCATAAGTACACATAAATTCATGAAAATCCATAAAAGAACTCATAATTATCTCTATTATAAGATTTTTTTCGAGCTAATATGTCGGTATGAACATTCTACCGCACTAATTTTGCACAAATTAATCAGAACGCATAAAAAACAGTTGTTTAAACGAGCCGTTGAGTTTTTTCATCATTTTTTGCCACAAAACTACGAATAAATTCGTGCAAATTAGTATAAATACCCCTAATTATGTCTATTGTGAGATTTTTCAATTAATATTTTGATATGAATATTCTACGGCGCTAATTTCTCTTCAAACTTAATTTTGATGCATTACAATCTGCTGTATGGGTTTTTCATCATTTTTGACCTCATAACTACATATAAATTCTTGACAATTCATACAAATACTCAAAGTTACGTCTATTAGAAACATTTTCAACTGATAAATCAAATATGAACATTCTACTATACTAATTTTGCACGAAACTCAAATAAAATGTACTAAAAACTCATTGTTTAAAAAAGTTGTTTGCGTGTTCAATAATTTTTTGCCACACAACTACGCATAAATTCGTGCAAATTAATATAGATAATTCAAATTATATCTACTATAAGATTTTCAAACTAATACATTAACATGAAAATTCTACGACACTAGTTTTGCATAAAACATAATTGGAATGCATTAAAAACTGCCGTTTAAACAAGTCGTTCAAGGTTTTCATAAATTTTTACCGCATAAATTTGAATAAATTCATGCAAATTAATATAAATACTCTAAATTATGTCTATTTTAAGAGCTCCAATTAATATTTCGATATGAACGTTCTACGGCGCTATTTTTGTGCAAGACATAATTCGGGTGCATTACAAACTACGGTTTAAATAAGTTTTTTGACTTTTTCATCAGTTCGGAACTCATATCCAAGCATAAATTCGTGCAAATTAATACAAATACTCCAAATTATGTGTGCAATAATATTTTCCAACTGATACATCAATATAAATATCCTCCGAAACTAAATTCACGCAAAACATAATTAGAATGCACCGAAAAACAAATTTTCTAAACAAGTTATTTGAGCTTTTCATGATTTCCGGCCACATAGCTACGCATAAGTTCGTGAAAATTAATTCAAATACTCATCGTTATGTGTATAATAAGATTTTCTAATTAATAAATCATTTTATATATTCTACCACACCATTTTTTCAAAAAACATAATTTGGATGCATTACAAGCTTCTTTGTTTAAACAAGTTGTTTGGGTTTTTCATCATTTTTTGCCTCATAGCTGCGCATAAATTCGTTCAAATTAATATAGATACTCCAAATTATGTCTACTATAATATATTTCAATCAACACATCAATATAAACATTCTACGACACTAAATTTTCACGGAACATAATTAGAATGAATTAAAACCTCATTGTTTAAGCAAGTTGTTTGAGTTTTTCATCATTTTTGGCCTCATAACCACACATAAATTCGTGCAAATAAATGGAGACGTTCTTAATTATGTCTATTATAAGATTTTCCAATCCATACATCAATACGAATATTCCCCCACGCCAATATTTTACGAAACTTAATTTTCATGCAATACAAACTGTTGTTTAAAGAAATTGTTTGAGTTTATCATCATTTTTGGCCTCGTAAGCTGGACATAAATTCATGAAAACTTACATAAATAGTCATAATGATGTCCATTGTTTGATTTTGAAATTAACATTTCGATATGAACAGTTTACGACACTAATTTTACACAAAGCATAATTAGAATTCACTAAAAGCTGCATTTGTTTAAGCAAGTTGTTTGAGTTTGTCATAATTTTTGGCCACGTAACTATGCATAAATTGATGAAAACTAATATAAAATACTCCACATTATGTCTATTATATGATTTTTCAATTGGCGTTTCCGTATGAACATTCTTAGATGCTATTTTTGAATAAAGCTTTGTTCAGATGCATTACAAACTACCGTTTCATCATGTTGTTTTGAGATTTCCATCATTTCGACCTCATAAGTACACATAAATTCATGAAAATCCATAAAAGAACTCATAATTATCTCTATTATAAGATTTTCGAGCTAATATGTCGGTATGAACATTCTACCGCACTAATTTTGCACAAATTAATCAGAACGCATAAAAAACAGTTGTTTAAACGAGCCGTTTGAGTTTTTTCATCATTTTTTTCCACAAAACTACGAATAAATTCGTGCAAATTAGTATAAATACCCCTAATTATGTCTATTGTGAGATTTTTCAATTAATATTTTGATATGAATATTCTACGGCGCTAATTTCTCTTCAAACTTAATTTTGATGCATTACAATCATTTGTTTGGGTTTTTCATCATTTTTGGCCTCATAACTACATATAAATTCTTGACAATTCATACAAATACTCAAAGTTACGTCTATTAGAAACATTTTCAACTGATAAATCAAATATGAACATTCTACTATACTAATTTTGCACTGAAGCTCAAATAAAATGTACTAAAAAAGCACATTTTAAACGGGTTGTTTGCGTGTTCAATAATTTTTTGCCACACAACTACGCATAAATTCGTGCAAATTAATATAGATAATTCAAATTATATCTACTATAAGATTTTCAAACTAATACATTAACATGAAAATTCTACGACACTAGTTTTGCATAAAACATAATTGGAATGCATTAAAAGCGCCGTTTAAACAAGTCGTTCGAGGTTTTCATAAATTTTTACCGCATAAATTTGAATAAATTCATGCAAATTAATATAAATACTCTAAATTATGTCTATTTTAAGAGCTCCAATTAATATTTCGATATGAACGTTCTACGGCGCTATTTTTGTGCAAGACATAATTCGGGTGCATTACAAACTACGGTTTAAATAAGTTTTTTGACTTTTTCATCGGTTCGGAACTCATATCCAAGCATAAATTCGTGCAAATTAATACAAATACTCCAAATTATGTGTGCAATAATATTTTCCAACTGATACATCAATATAAATATCCTCGACACTAAATTCACGCAAAACATAATTAGAATGCACCGAAAACGACTTTCTAAACAAGTTATTTGAGCTTTTCATGATTTCCGGCCACATAGCTACGCATAAGTTCGTGAAAATTAATTCAAATACTCATCGTTATGTGTATAATAAGATTTTCTAATTAATAAATCATTTTATATATTCTACCACACCATTTTTTCAAAAAACATAATTTGGATGCATTACAAGCTCTTTGTTTAAACAAGTTGTTTGGGTTTTTCATCATTTTTTGCCTCATAGCTGCGCATAAATTCGTTCAAATTAATATAGATACTCCAAATTATGTCTACTATAATATACTTCAATCAACACATCAATATAAACATTCTACGACACTAAATTTTCACGGAACATAATTAGAATGAATTAAAACCTCATTGTTTAAGCAAGTTGTTTGAGTTTTTCATCATTTTTGACCTCATAACCACACATAAATTCGTGCAAAAAAATGGAGACGTTCTTTATTATGTCTATTACAAGATTTTCCAATCCATACATCAATAAGAATATTCCCCCACGCCAATATTTTACGAAACTTAATTTTCATGCAATACAAGCTTGTTGTTTAAAGAAATTGTTTGAGTTTATCATCATTTTTGGCCTCGTAACTGGACATAAATTCATGAAAACTTACATAAATAGTCATAATGATGTCCATTGTTTGATTTTGAAATTAACATTTCGATATGAACAGTTTACGACACTAATTTTACACAAAGCATAATTAGAATTCACTAAAAGCTGCTTTGTTTAAGCAAGTTGTTTGAGTTTGTCATAATTTTTGGCCACGTAACTATGCATAAATTGATGAAAACTAATATAAAATACTCCACATTATGTCTATTATATGATTTTTCAATTGGCGTTTCCGTATGAACATTCTTAGATGCTATTTTTGAATAAAGCTTTGTTCGGATGCATTACAAACTACCGTTTCATCATGTTGTTTTGAGATTTCCATCATTTCTGACCTCATAAGTACACATAAATTCATGAAAATCCATAAAAGAACTCATAATTATCTCTATTATAAGATTTTTTTCGAGCTAATATGTCGGTATGAACATTCTACCGCACTAATTTTGCACAAATTAATCAGAACGCATAAAAAACAGTTGTTTAAACGAGCCGTTTGAGTTTTTTCATCATTTTTTGCCACAAAACTACGAATAAATTCGTGCAAATTAGTATAAATACCCCTAATTATGTCTATTGTGAGATTTTTCAATTAATATTTTGATATGAATATTCTACGGCGCTAATTTCTCTTCAAACTTAATTTTGATGCATTACAATCTATTTGTATGGGTTTTTCATCATTTTTGACCTCATAACTACATATAAATTCTTGACAATTCATACAAATAATCAAAGTTACGTCTATTAGAAACATTTTCAACTGATAAATCAAATATGAACATTCTACTATACTAATTTTGCACGAAACTCAAATAAAATGTACTAAAAACTAGCATTGTTTAAACGGGTTGTTTGCGTGTTCAATAATTTTTTGCCACACAACTACGCATAAATTCGTGCAAATTAATATAGATAATTCAAATTATATCTACTATAAGATTTTCAAACTAATACATTAACATGAAAATTCTACGACACTAGTTTTGCATAAAACATAATTGGAATGCATTAAAAGCTATTAGTTTAAACAAGTCGTTCGAGGTTTTCATAAATTTTTACCGCATAAATTTGAATAAATTAATGCAAATTAATATAAATACTCTAAATTATGTCTATTTTAAGAGCTCCAATTAATATTTCGATATGAACGTTCTACGGCGCTATTTTTGTGCAAGACATAATTCGGGTGCATTACAAACTACGGTTTAAATAAGTTTTTTGACTTTTTCATCGATTCGGAACTCATATCCAAGCATAAATTCGTGCAAATTAATACAAATACTCCAAATTATGTGTGCAATAATATTTTCCAACTGATACATCAATATAAATATCCTCCGACACTAAATTCACGCAAAACATAATTAGAATGCACCGAAAACTTGACTTTCTAAACAAGTTATTTGAGCTTTTCATGATTTCCGGCCACATAGCTACGCATAAGTTCGTGAAAATTAATTCAAATACTCATCGTTATGTGTATAATAAGATTTTCTAATTAATAAATCATTTTATATATTCTACCACACCATTTTTTCAAAAAACATAATTTGGATGCATTACAAGCTGCTTTGTTTAAACAAGTTGTTTGGGTTTTTCATCATTTTTTGCCTCATAGCTGCGCATAAATTCGTTCAAATTAATATAGATACTCCAAATTATGTCTACTATAATATACTTCAATCAACACATCAATATAAACATTCTACGACACTAAATTTTCACGGAACATAATTAGAATGAATTAAAACCTGCTGTTTAAGCAAGTTGTTTGAGTTTTTCATCATTTTTGGCCTCATAACCACACATAAATTCGTGCAAATAAATGGAGACGTTCTTAATTATGTCTATTATAAGATTTTCCAATCCATACATCAATACGAATATTCCCCCACGCCAATATTTTACGAAACTTAATTTTCATGCAATACAAACTGTTGTTTAAAGAAATTGTTTGAGTTTATCATCATTTTTGGCCTCGTAAGCTGGACATAAATTCATGAAAACTTACATAAATAGTCATAATGATGTCCATTGTTTGATTTTGAAATTAACATTTCGATATGAACAGTTTATTTACGACACTAATTTTACACAAAGCATAATTAGAATTCACTAAAAACTGCTTTGTTTAAGCAAGTTGTTTGAGTTTGTCATAATTTTTGGCCACGTAACTATGCATAAATTGATGAAAACTAATATAAAATACTCCACATTATGTCTATTATATGATTTTTCAATTGGCGTTTCCGTATGAACATTCTTAGATGCTATTTTTGAATAAAGCTTTGTTCGGATGCATTACAAACTACCGTTTCATCATGTTGTTTTGAGATTTCCATCATTTCGACCTCATAAGTACACATAAATTCATGAAAATCCATAAAAGAACTCATAATTATCTCTATTATAAGATTTTTGAGCTAATATGTCGGTATGAACATTCTACCGCACTAATTTTGCACAAATTAATCAGAACTGTGCGACCCTTTTTCGCGCGCTCCGCACCGCCGCCGGGCGATGGGTTGCGGAAGAAGGACACGGAGATCCCTCCCGAGCGTGCATCCGTCTGGGGTGTCGGCCGATTCTGCCGTTTAGAGATAATTTGTATGCACATTCGGGGGTTTTTTAGTGATTGTGAGTTCTTGTAGATTCCGGTGGGCGCAAGCCCCCACCGTTAATTACCCCGGGCTACGAACCTCGAGGCACCTCCGGATCTTTGAAAGAGAGAAGCAAATAGTATAGTTAAGAGATAGTCAAGTGGTCGTCTAGGTTTATAAAAGGGATCTACGGAAGATGAACCTACAAACAGATCGGTTCAATCTAGGGAAGACAAAACCTACAAACAGACGGTTTTATCCTATGGGGACGAACCTACAAACAGACGGTTCAGTCCATGCCACCTCGAGATGTAACCTTACCAATGCACCAGTTAATCTCTTCATGGGGGCTTGAGGTGAGTCTACATACGACCGACTCGACCTCCGTTGATCTAGAAGATAAACCTACAAACAGACGGTTCAATCTTAACTAGTCAACAACCAATCACACAAGATACAACTCGAAGCACCGAGCCGGTTGATCTTGAGGTTGGTGAATCAGAGAAGGGTGGATATGGCCCACGTATTTCTTCTCACCGATCTTCTAGATCATGAATTCGTAGCACTAAGCCGATTCATAAACCTAGGAAACACAATTGCACACAATGTCAAACCTGAAGCGCCGGGGCCGATTCAACATTGAGGCATGTGTTAGTGAAGGAACCTACCTACGTAACGGTTCACATTCACCGTTTTGTGGATGAATCTACCAACAGCACCGATTCAATCTCACATTCTCGGGAAATGAGCCAGAGACAAACTCATCGACGGACAAGTTCGCCTTCTTGCTACTCAAATGGTCATGAATTACTTGTTCATGACACCGAGTCATTAAGATGTCACTTCGCTAGGACATCGTAATGTTCTTCATCTTCAAAGTCGACATATCTCTCCATGCTGATGTCGTAGCTTTGGTCAATCTTCAACGAACGTCAAGATGTTCTTGTCTCGACTAATCATCCTACGTGTTGCATTACTTGTGCAAAATTACTATGTAGCCCTACACCCCTTGTGTGAGCGTATTCAATCATGAGTTACTTGCTCATGGCAGCGAGTCATTAAGATGTCACCTCTCTAGGACATCGTAATGTTCTTCTTCTTCAGAGTCGACGTATATCTTCATGTTAGTGTCGTAGCTCTGGTTATTCTTCATCAGGTGTCAAGATGTTCCTGTCTCAACATATCTTCTCATATTGCTATTGAAGTCTTAATCATCCCACGTCAAGATGTTCTTGTCTTGACTAATCACTTTAAATGTCATGTCATGTGTGCAAATATTCATATGTGGCTCTACACTCCTTATGTGAGCATATTTATTCATTTCTTAAAATGCACAAAGTCTATTATAATATCTTCCATTATTATAAAGATGCATTTATTATTATTATTATTATTATTATTACAATTATTATATTACTATTATTATTTTTATTATTATTATTTTTATTTCTTAAACCCTATTTGTCTATGTAGAAAATTATTTACAAAAATAAAAAGGGGTAGCTATTAATATTTTTGGGATTTTTTATAATGGCTAAAATAATAGAATTTTATTTTTATTATTTCTAAACTCTATTTATTTTGTAGAAAATCACTTACAAAAATAATAGAAAGTAAGATAGCTATGTTTTATTTATATTTTTAAAAAAATGCTTATAATAGCTAAAGTGATAGAATTTTGTTATTATATCCTATTATATTATAATACTATTCATTATGTAAGAATTATTTACAAAATCAAAAGATGGTTAGCTATACTATTTTACTATTATCATTATTATTATTATTATTATTTTATTATTATATATATTTTTTTTAATATCTATAACAGCTAAAAGAAATCATTACTAATATTCTATTCTATTTATTATACTATTCATTATATCTATTTTTATTATCTCTATTTATTATCTATAGAAAAGTATAAGATTTTATTATTAGTCATAAGGGATGAAATTCATTATGTTTTTATTAAAACTATTATTTTTATCACATTTTATTCATCAAAAGTATATTTTTATATATTTGTATAGAAATAACAAAAGAAATACAATTCATATCATAAAACTATATTATTATTCTTTATTGTAATAGAAAATGTATAGTAGTATATTTTTTGTATATTTTTTTATTATTATTATTATAGAAAATATCAATATAATATCCATTATTATTATTATTATTTTTTTTATCAAAGAATATAGCTAATCTCATTTTTTTATTATAGTATATTACTATCATCATTATTATTTCATGAAAAATCACTTGAAAAATCACTAAAATATATCTAGTTATTATTTATGATTTTTATTTGTATTTTTGGAATTTTTATAGCATTTAAAATGACAGTCAAATCTAGGTCAACTATATCAATATATGTAATGCATTTTGCTTTTAAAATGTTTTATTATGATTATATTTCTAAAACTGGAATATTATTGTATAGAAATAGTATGAAAAATAAGAAAATTTTAGAAACAAATTTGAGTCAATTTGGAGTTCAATAGCATTTTCAAATCATTTATTTACTCCATATTATTACTATTCTCGTTATTATTTAATTAATGGGCCTAATCTGGGCCGCCAGATCCGTATCAAGATCGGCGCCTATCTTTCATTTAACTCTATTCTTATTTGGGCCGTCGATTTGCTTTGAGATTAATTTGTATTGAATGGACTACCAGATTCATATCCGCATCTTTATTTAATACAAGTTGCTTTATTTCACACGTTCGATCTCTTCAAGATTCACACACGCGCGTTAATATCCGTGCCGTTGCGATTATCCGACTCTCCAACAACACAGCCTTCTTCAAGATTCACGTTAACGACATCGCCGGCGATTGCGCCATCTTCTTCCGATCAAAGCGATCGCTCTAGCGTCGCCTTGTTATGAGGAATTATTCTAGTGGTGCTCGATCGACAATCTATACGGTGAATCGTGTTGTATACCTATACCGAATGAATCAATTTGGTACCGCCGGTACCGAGTGTTACATTCTCTAAATTCAAAGCAATTGATCGTGTTTTCCATCAATTAATCACTCAATTAGCATCGTATATGCATGTGGTTACTTTCTAACATAATTGGAATGATTCAAATTGATCTATGACTCAACTATGGAGATGATCATCGGAATACAATGAAATCGTGGATATCCATTGCGATTCATCTCGAATTCCTATCACTCATCAATTGATATTGACATTAGCATGCTTAACATTCCTTGTAACATGTGCTTAGGCTGAAATATCCTTGATTATGCTTATAATTCCTTTTAATTTTCAATCCGAGACGCAATGTGTACACGAAACGCGATAAAAGTTGAATAGACTTCAAATTAATCGAGTTCTCAAGCTTTTAGCCGAGATCAATCGACTCTAAACGATTCTATGGACTCTAACACATATCATATTAACAAAGATTAGGATAATTTCAACTCAAGAATCAAGAATTGATCGATGAATTCAATCGTTACCGAGTTCTCAAGTTGAAACCGAGATCAATCGATTTAACAGCCTCATTCATTGATCTTTAAACAAAATTCACTAAAAGAAATGAAAGATTCATGCTTTACAAGCTTGTATTACATGAGAGAGAGATGAAAATCAAAGAATATTGAATGAAAAATAAGCGAAATTCAAGAACAAGACAATGCCATATCGATAATCAATCACAATCACATTCTCGAGTCTTTGATCTTCAAGAATTGAGCTTGTTAACTCATAATCAACAGAGAATAGGGTTTAGAACTCACCTCCGGATAAGCAATTGGAGTAAAATGAATCGAGTTCTCAAGTTAAACCGAGATCAATCGATTTCAACACCTTCCTTCTTATCTCTTGCTCCTAACTTGCTCTTTCTCTCTCTCTCGAGCTCTATAGTATATCACTTTCCTTTTGTCTCTTCTCTCGTCTTGCGTGTTGTTCTTAATTTCCATGGATTAGGGGTTTATATAACAATAAAAGGGTGTACCAAAGGGGTTAGAGCTATACACCATCCATACACCAAAGAATTGAGTTAGATTGGCTCATGAACATGGTTCTTCAATTTCGTTAGTGCTTCGTTATGACGCTGGCCCCATCTAAGCGAATCCAAAGTGATTCCTTGACTCGTTGACTAAGTTTGACTTATCTCTTATCTTCCATTCGCCGTTAGAACCTTCTAGAGCATATAAACATGCTATATATACTCAAATCAATGCATCTAATGCACCCCTTTGCTCTCTCGCCATTACCACTCTTCTTCAAAACTCGTGAATTCAATCACCCGATTTCCACCTTTGGTCAAAAGCATATCTCCACCATCCAATTGATAATCTCCATCATCTAAACAAAGATCGTGTAAGCATAGGGAAGCTACAAGCATTGCCAATTCAAGCCGAGAGTGCAAGGTTTCAAATTTCATCAATTTGCCCGATTTTATCACTCCTTCTCAATTGCTTCAATTCATCCCCTAATTGTCGCTTCTTTCTTCATCTACAATCGTCGCCTAAGTAAATAGAGAAGGTTTGCATCATCAATTTTGGATTCTCAAGTAGGAATCAAGTGCTTCATCAATTGCCCGAGGTATTCATCTCTCTCAATCACCTTATTCACTTGTTGTTTTTCAATTTCGATCAATCGCACATACTCTCCTATGTATAAAGCTAGCTCTAGTGAAAGGAATGGAGTTGCGAGCTTTGGAGAGCTTGATCACCTCTAATGGCGCCTTTCGCTCGTCGAGAAGAAGAAGAAGAAGAGAGGAGGGGAGAAGGAGAAGAGAAAGAGGAGGGTGCGTCCGGCGCACGTAGTCCACAAACAGTGGGACCCACGCCGAGGTGCAACACGAGCGAGCTGTGTACACACCGCTTCTTTCTTTTGATTTAAATCTCTCGATTAGATCCGTGCATAAAGCTAGGTGCATGACCGCTCGTATGAGCTATACATTCATAAACCCGACAAATGGGCCCCATATGTAAGTATATGAATCTCGCCCATTAGTCCAAACCGTGGATTAGTTAACCCCTTGCTTAAAACTAATTGATCCGACTTGGCACACTCGACAGTCCACTTGTTTAATCAATCCATTAATCATCTCGTTATAGTATTAATCCATGCCGAGGTGGCTCAGTGTAGTGCTGCGTGGCACCAGGGTGGCGAGGTGGTCTCCTCTCGGGCCGTGCCATGTGGCATAGGGTGGGTTAAGCGGACCTCGTGTGGTGCCACGTGGCACTAGGGCGGCGAGGCGGTCTCCTCTCGGGCCGTGCCATATGGCATGTGGTGGGGTTAAGCGGACCTCTCGGTGTGGTGCCATGTGGCACTAGGGTGGTGAGGTGGCCCACCGGTCGTCCGCCACGTGGCACCGAGGGGGGCCCACCGTCGCTGACTCATACCTGGGGGGGCCCACATGGCCGAGGACCACATGGTCGACAGGCCGACACGTGGTACGAGGTGGCCCAGCCGAGACGCCGACACGTGGCACACCCTCTCTCTTCTCTTATTTTATTCCTTCTCGTGTTTCCCGCACCCGCTTGTACCCGTAGCCGTCGTTATCCCCAACTTGCACCCCGTAATCGTTTCCGATCAAATCTCACCCTTGATTAATTCATTTATTCTCGCCTTTATTTTCCCCGAATTTATTTTAATAGCTCCACTTATCCAAAAATCATGAAAATTTCACCAAAAATCCCTAAAATCATGATGATCATCCCTGTAATTTTTAATTCCATTTTTACCCCCCTCCTTCTCTGAATTAAAAATTCTTTTATCAATAAAACCCTATTATTCCTTATGAATTAATCCCTAATCTCAATTGTAGCTCAATGTCTCTCGCCAATTATCTCCTCTTGCAGAAACCACCCTAACTAAATACCAATTAGACTTATATTGATATTCATTAGGGCTTGATTTGATCAAATGCCGACTACTTATCAAGAATTAATACAAATCTAGACTTGATCAAAGTGGTTGCTCCCACTTTTGCACTGATCGCCTTGTGAAATTGACTTTCAATCCCTTAACATGAGGGTGACTTGGTCAAAGAACCGACTACTTATCAAGAATTGACACAAATCAAAGCATGGTTAGGTGGTTGCTCGCAGCTTTGGCACCTGTGTCACCTTGAAAGCAAAATCACATTTGGAATTTCTCATGATTAGTGCATCAAAATGCTAGCTTGGCATTGACATCATTTCATGTAGTGTAGGGATTATACGTCGCTTCAGCCCTTTCTAGGGTTAGCTTCAAAGGCGCATCTCTGTGGTCCAATTCTCGACTCCTTCAATAGTCACCGAGGCGCTGTGGTCCACCGTCGCTGAAAATGGTCATATGGATGACTCATCGATAGGCTATGCTATTAGGTTCATCTACAAGGGGCCGCCAAAGTGGGTCCCACTTGTCGAGAAAACATAATCAAATGGTCGACCCATCAGAGATTTTTCTCTCCTAAATCTCCCGAGGGTCACCACCTCGAACGAATGAGCAGGAGGTGGTGGGGTATTTATATCCTCGTCTTTCACCATATTATTCCATGGGATTAATGCTTAACTCTCGTTCCGGTCAAGTTAGCTTTCTTAGCAAAATAAAGCTAGGTCCATATCATCGGAGTCGCTTCCTAAGGGACCGCCATGTGGGTCCCACTTGTCGAAAAAGATAAAATCACATGGTGACACCCAAGAGGTCTCCTCTCTCCCTCGATCTTCTTGGGTGTCACACATGCCGAGTGGATAGAGAATATGGGGTATTTATACTCTTCACTTCATGCCCAACATTCCATCGTGGGACTAATGGATTTGTTCCGGGTTACGCAATGACCTTTCCCGATCAAATGGCCACCTTTCCACCGCTCTCTCTCTTCTCCCCCTTTCTTATGATTCATCATTAACCATCGCTTATTTCATTTATTCATTTATTCATCCTTGAAACTTTTCAAGGGTAAACAAAGAGCCACCCACCAAGACGAGTCTTGAACACTCGAAAGGCTTGTCTTGGTGCATTATTCCTCATTATTCATTACTTCATTTCTCATGACGTCTTTTTTCTTCGGTATTGTAGTTTCATCTCATGACGCCATTCCGCGTCGCCCTCGAGTCATTATCATTCTTTCTACGAGGATCCTAGCGATTGACTCCTCTCGTCTCGCCCATCCGAGCGACTCCTCGTCTACCCGCGAGGCGCGGTTTATTCTTCGGATGATCCCTCATGACATCATGCCCCTTCACCCTTAGGCGTTGCTTCTACAGCCTCCTTTGACACATCTCCCGGGCAAGGAGATTATCGACGGGGAGGCTCACGATGGACCATCGCCCCTTTCATCACTCCCTTAGAGTGCCATGGATATCGCCTAGAGTGGACCCCAGATGTGCTCATGCGGGAGGGACCCCGCTTAGGCGAGCCGGGATATATGACTCTGTTTTCTTGTCGATGTTTCATTATCATATCGACACACCCCGGCTACGGCCTTTGTGAGCGGTGGAACTATTCCACCAACACTCTATTCATCGACGATCGGAGCCGACTCCGACCCTCCTCCTAGAGATACGCAGCTTGACCGGCCGCCGATCTTCTGGTCATTTCTATGACGAGTTCATGGTCTCGCCCGCCGACTCTGGGGACTTCACTCGATTTCCACCTTCTTTGTATAGGATTTATGAGATTTATCATCATTTACTGAGGGGGCATCCCGAGTTCCGTTCGTACATCGGATCGCCTATTTCACCGATCGGTCCATACTCGCCCTACGGTTTGGCTTCCACCGAGATCCATTTGGTACAAGTCGGCTCGAGATTCATCATGACGCCCTATCCCATCTCAGATACCCCGTGTTCACATGACGTGGATCGGGAGACTTATTTGACAGCCTTTCATTTCTTGGTGGATCCGCTATTTCTTATTACCTAGCTCCCCCGCATACACCATTCGACCCTGTTCGTTATGGCGAGCCCGATCGCGCGTGGCGACAGGATTTCCTTGGCCGTGCCTCGTACCGGCCAACATTTATAGGTGCCTCCGCGGTCCGACTTCATCTCGTAGTCCTTCACAAAGCGCGTGAGCCGATCCCGTGGCATCCGATTAGTGGATGGCTTCATTTACACCGGTCCGGCTCATATGATCCCGCATGGCGGCCACGCTACGAGATCGTCTACCCTTATCGAGTGACTTAGCCGGGGGTGCACCCGCCTTCATTGACTCCGTGAGGTCGCCCGCAGATAGATTCTTCAGAGTCGAGACCATCTACGCTTCTCCCGAGACGATCGCGGGCCCGTGGGACATCTAGTGGTTGCCGACAGGATGGTGATCGATGCAGAGTTCCCTCTTCCGACTCTTCTAGCATTCGAGCTGTGCCTATTGATTTGGAGCACCCGATCGCATTCGTCGTGGCTTTCTTCCTCTCGTATCGGGCGATTATATGTTCATCGAGCCCTATTTGCCACATCGATGCGCACATCGCTTGGCTTGGACCAGATATTCCCGCCTCTTCTCCGCCCTATATCATGGCGCCGATTTGGAGGGTATCGGATGGTGCTACACTCACCTCTTCCGACTAGGCACGGCACTCGCTATCGATGGTATCCACCTCTAGACTTCCACCTTCACGAGGCGTTATCGCAGAAGTGGTATTATGAGACCATTCGCTCTTACTGGGGCCGTATACTCCTCCGTGGTCGTCCGAGTACATGTCCGCGAGATGGTCGCCTCTATTAGATGGCACCGTCTCGCGTGATCGCAGCCCTTTCCCGCCCTCGCCAGCAGCCCGTTGACTTTCGTGGTTTAGATGTACCGATTTTCTCGTGTTCCTATTAGGACCATTCTTACTGTACACTTCATTATCCCTTTAGGTTATTTTCTTTTGATAAGCCCTATCTCATTTCGACCAATTCTCTTTTGATTCGTAGTTGGCTTACGAGTATGATCACGCGAGCCCGGGTTCTCGGTCCCTCGTCCACGAGTAGTTGGCGTTCATTCTCGCCCACATGTCGAGCCACCGCTCCGCCTACCATGGGGAGAGATCGAGACGCGCCTCTCGGCCCGTCTTCTCCATCTTCTTTTCCTTCTCCCACTCCGGTGATTTTCTTTATCGACTCGCCTATCCTTATTCGGCGCACTTCATTTACATCTCTCGATTAGGGTTTATTTTTCAGCTCATGGGACATCTCCCGTGGAGGCTACCCGAGACGACATCATAGTAGATTTATCGCGCGCCGCGAGCACTACTATTCCAGGGTTTTGCACCGACCTTGCCGTCGCAGTTCGTGTGCTTCATTTAATACTTAGTTGCCAAAGCATGCACTAGTATTTTCATTCTTACATGTAGATTTTGCGTACACCCGAGGCCGATGACATGGCGTCTCCTCATCGCTCGAGTCTTTCTTTTTTACGACGGTCCCGCTCACCGTCGATCTTATTGGTGCCACCGGGATGGTGACTCGTTCGATGTGGTTTTGGGGCCGTGCTCACTCTTGCACGACCGCAGGAGGCTTCTTTAGAGCAGGGAGTCCATCGGGTCGTCGTGCCCGCAGCGACGAGCCATTATCGATCGAGGGAGGGCCATCTCATGCTTCTTCATCTCCCGACGGGCACCTCTCATGGCCACAGATAGCAGCAGTCTCGACCGAGCGGTTGCGCCGATTATGACTCGTAGTTGGATGAGAGTTGGCCGGTGGAGCAGCCTATTCCACGCCCCTGCAGACGAGGTTCCTGCTAGCGAGGGTCTCGCCGAGCCTCATGCTTCTTCCGTACTTTATATTTCCTTTATCATTTACCCGTATTTTACTTTTCCATGTACTCATTCTTTTTATTTTATTTTGTAGCCGGTCCGGTACACCGCGGTCTTCCCGAGGCGACCGACATCCCTATTCCCGATTTTCGGGCCCCGCCTCGTCTCAAAGTGCGACGAGGCGATAGGTTAGACCTTTTCTTCCTTCTATTTCTTCTTTGGTTATAACAATTCGTCTAACCCATTTATTTTACTTGCAGATGTTTCATCGAGGGATGTGCGCCGCCTTGGCCGCGTTGGCGGATGCACTCCGGATACCTTCTTCGAGGCTATCCGCTAGATTTCGAGATCTTGGACTCTCTCGCCCTGGTTTCTCTCTTTGACCGGTATGGGCCGACGCGGATACCATCGCGCCGCCTCTACTCATTGCACCTCGTCTCGAGAGCACTTTCATTTCTAGGAGGTGCGAGGAGTCGTCGTGGCTTACCAGATGCGAGCTCTCTCGTTTATCGCACGAGTTGGAGATTCATGAGCTACGCAGCATTTGGAGGCCGCTCGACTCCACTACCTTCGCCGCTCTCTTCTTGTGCCACTCTCCGCTCCATGGGAGTTAGTGGTGGGCCCGCCGATCGTCGTGCAGAGCTAGAGGACCACGCATCATCGGTGGAGGGCTTCTCCCGACATCTAGCGGACGTCTCCCGTAGCCGCATTCACACGAGCGTCCGGATAGTGCCTTCGCTCGCTCGCTCTGACTTCGAGGCGCCTTCGAGGAGGATAGGCACTCCTCCATACTCATTTAGAGACTATTAGTACTGTGCTATTAGAGTTGGAGTCCCGCTTTTTGGGCCCATAGACTGCACTTTCTATTTCTTCTTTTCTCCTTTTCTTTTTGCCATACTTGATATAGGATGTTTTGACATTTATCATTTTGATCTCTTGTTGTGGATGACGCTTGCTTCTATTATTATCCTTTCGTCGCTTCCTTCTCAGCCGCGAGGAAATATTCTATTGATTTCATGTCGTGCACCTCCAATCTTATTTGCAAAAGCGCCTATTACAATCGCTTTCATAGCGTTTAAAATAAAAGGAAAATCTTACAACATCCTATTACATTGATTCTATACATCATTTCTCTTTATTTATAGCAATACAAACTCAAGTAGCCGTGGTATTTTACTTGATACCGAACCCGTCCGTATTGACCTCTAGGCCGGCATGTAATAAACCCGTTTATCCCTTTATTACCGATGGATAAACTTACCGTTGTCAATTGGATTATGGATGCAATTGATAACACCATTTTGTGGACGCTCCTTATATATTTAATTGACATTTATTTGTGGAAGCTCACCCACTCTCCTCATTTATGCACCGTTGCGTGCGGAAGTGGAAACTCACATTCACTCATCTCCACTCAATTTGTTTTTGTGGGGGTACTACCCTCAAACATCCATCACGCATCCCTCGCGAGACAAAGCTTTCATCGGTAGGTCCGCTCTCCATGACCCGAGTCACTTCTTTAAGCGAATTACTTTATTTGACACCGAATGCTCGGCAAAAGCATAAACCCTTAATCCGACCCCTCCATGATCTACTTTGGGATTAGAAACAGATCACCTCCTGGGCGTGTGGTACTTTTGCGGATGAATGTACCCAACCCGGTTTTTTATATTTTAGCTACCCTCAAACATCCATCACGCATCCCTCGCGAGACAAAGCCATCGGTAGGTCCGCTCTCCATGACCCGAGTCACTTCTTTAAGCGAGCCGCTTTGTTTAACATGAAATGTCGGGCACAAGCGTAAACCCTTGTCCGGCCCCTCCATGATATGTCGTGGGATTATTACACACCATTTCTTCGGGCGTGTGGTGCTTTTACTGATGAATGCACCCAACCCGGCTTTGTATAACACTCGTGGTGTCTGGGACAAAGGTGGCAACCCCTTATTGAAAAGATTTTATTATTTTTATTATCATCATTTTTTTTTATGAGTAGGAAAGTAGGTTTTTATTGTTTTACATATATATCCTTTCATTTTTATTAGAAGAAGGCAGATTTTTGGTTATTAGTGATACATGTTACTAATAATACGAGAGTTATTTATTCATATGCCCTAAGCGCTATCTACTAGCCACCAATTTGCTCGACCTATCCCTTGGCTTGCGCCGTGGGCGACCAATATGAGCAACTTTCGTCATGGGCAAATGTGATAGTTTGAGGGACAAACCGCAAACCCCGCCCATTTTTGTGTTTATTCTCGTATCAAATGGACAAACCCTGGTATTTGTATTGTGAGCCCAAACACCAAGGCTCTCGCCTTACATTCTCGCGTGGTTTTGGCGTTGAATTCTCTTATTCTATATATTTTTTATTTTTATAGGACTAAATGTGTTTGTGTGGTTTTGGATTTTTGGATGCATTCTATTTACATATGCACAAGTAGGGTTTTGGGATTTTCATGCAAAAGTGGAGGTTAGACATGGGTTCGTGTTTCGTGCACGTGTGTGTAAGCGAACACTTATTCCCTCCTTATTTATTTACAATAGATACTACTCGATCGGCCCCGCTCCGGCTATGTGTAGTACTTCTTCGATATCGCCCATTAATCTAAGTGGCATGGGCCTTTCACCTTCATGGTCTATGAGTTGGTATGCGCCGCCCCGTATACCTTCTCAATTACATATGGCCCTTCCCACCCGGAGAGAATTTCGGCCGATGTGCCGCCAATGATCGGCCTCTTGAGGACAAGAACAAGCTCCCCTTGTTGAAATGCCCCGACTCGCGCCATCTTATCATATGCCCTTGCCATTTTTGCTCGATATATTTCAAGGTCTCGCCGGGCTATCGCTCTCTTCTCGTCCATGGCATCCAACTCGTCCAACCTAAGTTGTTGGCATTCATCCATGGTCATATCATTTTGCATAGCCACCCGTAATGACGGTAATTCCACCTCAAGAGGGAGAACGCTTCAACCCCAAAAGCCAAAGAATACGGGTAGCTTGCGTAGGCGTTCTGTAAGACGTAGGTCCGATAAGCCCATAATGCCTCCCGTAGACGATTATCCCTGGGCCTCGTTGGTTGTCGTCCACGCCTTCTTCATAATATTTATTAGTGTTTTATTAAAGGTTTCGCTGTGCCATTGGCTCTCGGGTTGTAAATGGACGAAAATCTCCAATCAATGTTAAATTGTTCCGCCAGTGGCATAGACTTTGGAGCTCTTGAAGGTCGTTCCGTTATCTGGATATTATCCGGAGTGGGGTACCGACCCAGAAAGGATGTGCGTCTTGAAGAACTTAACCACATCGGATGCTTTAACTTCTTTGAGCGGGATGGCTTCGCCCATTTTGTAAAGTAATCTGTCGCCGCCAGATAACCGGTGACCTCTCGACGTCGGAGGGTCTATGGGCCCCACTATATCCGTGCCCCACATATTAAATGGCCAGGATGCTACCGTGGGGTGCAACGGTTTGGCGCTGATGTATAAAAGGGCCATGTATCCGGCACATGCGCACTTCTTTGCATGCTCTTCACAATCGCCCACCATCGTGGGCCAATAATACCCCATTCGCTTGATCTTCAACTTCATTTTTGGCCCAGATCGATGTGCTCCGCATAGTCCGTAATGAACTTCTTTCATAACCCGCTCGCTTCAGCCCCGATACACATCTCACCATAATCGATCATAAGACCTACCAGATAGCGTATTGCCCACATATGCATACCGTAGTACCCGCTTTCTTATTTGATCGCCATCCTTTTATCTTTGGGAAGGGTACCATGCCGAAATATTCGATGAACGGTTGTCTCCAATCATCGTCTTCTTCGCTTATCATTGTCTCTTGGCATTCCATCTTTTCTAGCCCAAGATTTTCATTATTCACATTGTCCGTCGTCCGACACAATGATAATGGTCTTCTATCATGGACGATGATGTGGATTTCCGCTCGTTGGTTCACCCAAATTTCTTTAGCGAGTTTGGCCAACGATCCGCTTCACCTTCACGCCCCTCGTGACCTTCTCGATGGACACGTACGGGATTTTCTTCATTAATTCCATGGCCTTTCGGTGATATTGTATTAGTTCCGCTTTAAAACTTTATATTCGCCAATTATTTGATTTATTATCAATCGTGAATCCCCAAAGATACGCACGCCTTGATCTCTAGTTCCAATGATAGCTCTAGTCCGGCGATAAGTGCCTCATACTCGCTTCATTATTTGTGCATGGTTCTTAAAAGCCGAGAATGTCGTATTATCCCGCCTTCCGGGTTACGAAGACTAGTCCCGCGCCCGCACACGCTGGGACTCCCGGCCCGCGATCGGCTTGATTGAAGAAGCACCATCAAAGTACATCTCCCATATAGGACTTCCTTCTTCAATATGTAGAGTTTCCTCATCGTGGAAGTCACATTTTAATGGGGAGTCATCTTGGATCGGTGTGTGCAACAGAAATCGCTAGCGCCGCTCTTTTATCGCTTTTGCGTGTATAGGTGATGTCGAACTCGTAAGAATGATAGCCCACTTGGCCGCCCTCCCCGTTAGCATTGGCCGAGTCATCGATATTTGAGAGGGTCCACCTTGGATATTAAAATGATTTTGTGGGCTAGCATGTAATGCCTCAATTTCTTCACCGCGAAGATTAGGGCTAGACAATGCTTCTCGATCGGTGAATACCCGTGTTCTGCCCCTACCATCATGCGACTTAGGTAATATAGCGCATTTTGATTACCATCCCGGTTTTTTGGGCCAATAGTGGCTCCCAAGGATCCATCCAAGGCGGTTTATATAGGATGAGTTCCTTCCGGCATGGGCGCCGCCAACACCGGAGGGTTGAGTAGATATGCCTTGATTTTTCAAAGGCTCGTTGGCACTCGCCATCCCATTTAAACGGGATATTCTTCTTAGTCACCGGTGAAGGGTGGATTTTACCCGATAGGTTGGCTATAAACCGCCCGATGTACGCCAATCGCTCTTGCAAGGATCGCAATTGTTTTAAATTTTTCGGGGATAATTCAGCTTATTGCTTTGATCTTGCCCGGTCTATTTCAACCCCCGTGGCGTACCACAAACCCTAGAAATTTACCGATGATACCATAAATGCGCATTTCAACGGGTTTAATTTGAGCGCATGTTCTCTCAAAGCGGTTGAAAACGACCTCAAGATATCGGAGGTGTTCTTCATATGACATGGCTTTGATGACCAGATCATCCACATAGCACTCAACTATCTTGTGGATTAGATCGTCGAATATTTTCGTCATCGCTCGTTGGTAGGTGGCACTCGCATTTTTCAGCCCAAATGGCATGACTTTGTAACAATATATGCCAATCGGCGTGCGGAATGCCGTGTGCCTCTCATCTTCGGGCGCCATTTTGATTTGATTATAGCTCCCAGAACCGTCCATGAAGGAGAAGACTTCATAGGAGGATGTATGGTCGATTATGATTTCTGCCATCGGGAGCGGAAATCATCCTTAGGGCACGCCTTGTTTAAGTCCCGAAAGTCCACACAAATGCGGATTCCGCCCATTTTTCTTCTTAACCGAACAATGCTAGCCACCCATTCTCGCGTCTCTTCTTCCCGTATGAAGCCGCGTCGATGAGTTTCTTTGTCTCTTCCACGACCTTTCTTCGAGCTCTATTCTCATCCGCCTCGCGCTTGTTTAATCGGCTTGAAGGTTGGATCAATTTTCAAGTAATGGACCGCCACGTGGGATCTAATCCGGCATTTCTTTATAACTCCAAGCGAAGCTAGCCCATGTAACTTTTAAGGAATGTCTTCAACCCGTCGCCCACCTCTTCGGTAACGACGCGCTTATGAAAGTTGGTCGTGGGTCTCCTTCCGTCCCCAAATTGATTTCGCCTAACTCATCGACCGTATTAGGCTCCTTTTCTAGTCGCTTCAAAGCATTTTTCAGATCGGGGTATTGTCCTCTTCGTTTCATTATCCGCATTTCGACGTAAGTCATGCAACAGCCTTTCTTCCATACGGCACTCGTTGAGGACCCTCAAAACATGTCGCGTCATCGCAGCTTATACCCTAACCCCGGTGTATTTTATTTTGCCATCCAGGCCCAGACCTTATTCTCGCCGCCATTCCGTAGTTCATCGAAGCGCTTGGCCTCGCCTTGATATGTCTCTCGACATTTTGCCCTTTTGCCAATTTATATAGCTCCTTTCCAAAGGGATGAGATGCGCGTCATCGCTCGTTGCATTCTCCGATTCTTGTTCTATCACCCACTTCTTCCAAGTGTTGTGATCGTGTTTCTTCGTAGACCGGGTTGAATCGCTCCGATAGAAAATTATAGCCTTATGGATGATAGTTTTCCCTTTGAGGCGCTCTACCTTTGCCTAAGCACAACAAAGGTCTTTAGTGGTTTGGATGTGGTTCACCTCCCTTGGTATGAGGTCTTTGAAATGCCTTTCGGGAACCACAAGAATCTCTAGCGCCGCCATCTCCTCTTCTATCTCAATATTCATGACCGAGTTGGAGCAGTAGATTTCTTTGATCGGCTTTCGTCTCGCAACCTTAGGTTTACTAGGTACGGAGTGTGCGAGATCGTATAAGCCACCCCTTTGCCCTTGTTATTCAAGTTATGCGAGCCGGGTCTTGTTGAAAGCTCTTCGGGAGTTGGATCGTCCCGTTTCTATGTCCTTCTTCTATGAGGTCTTTGAATACCCAACATTCTTCAATTGTATGGCCCAATATACGATGATAAGGGCAGAATTCGCCTTCACCGCTCTTTTCTATGTCTCATGCGGGTCGTTTGCAAACGGAAGTGTCAATCCGCTTTAAGGCCCGCTCAAATATCCGAGTCGTTTTATTTTTCAGTAAAAGAGTATGGTTTACTCTTCTTGACCTCGAGAGTTTGCATGATGCGGTCGGTTGCTTAGCTTTCGTTTCTTCCCCTTTGATTCATCTACTATTACAATTACCCGCTTACCGCCATCGGTGCTTGTCTTTCGGGGTCCCGAACGGGTTCGCTCGTCACCTCCTTGAGTAGCTCTGAGTTATAAATCGCGGTTTGCAGTGTTTTCAATCATTATCATGATTTCATTGTGTTGCGTCTTGATATCCCGCATCACTTCCCATTGTTCGTACACCTCTCTTCTATTATTTTCAACTTGGTGCCTTATTTCGTCGATCGCATTCCGTACGCGACCTTCAAAATTTTCCCGCCATGAGCGTTCTTCATTTATAGGCCTCGCCTAACCGGTTATCCCTTCCGCTACCGGTCCCGTGTTGATCATATATGACTCCTCACTTTCATTATCCGTCTCGGCCCTTTATATGGCTTCGAGGATGTGATAGATGATCTCTTCGTCGACTCTTCTTCCTGTGGTTGACGATCATGGCCGACTCTTCTCCCGAGGTAATATCGCCCGAGTTGTTAGAATCTTCTGAGTCTTCTCCCGAAGTTGCCTCGTGATCCGATTTGAGGGGTGTTGGCGGGTTTAAAATTGAAAATGACCTCCTCTTCGTAATCACTTGTATTGATTTCGTTTCGGTTTTATTTGGGCCTTATACGTAGCCATTGTTTGAAGTTTTAATGTCGCTTCTTCACCCGACTTTCTTCCGGTCTTTGGGCTCGAGCACCTCTGGGAGTTTAATATTAAATTTGACCTCTTCTTCTTCTC
The DNA here is from genome assembly GCA_037127355.1 of Schoenoplectus tabernaemontani. Taxonomy (NCBI): domain Eukaryota; kingdom Viridiplantae; phylum Streptophyta; class Magnoliopsida; order Poales; family Cyperaceae; genus Schoenoplectus; species Schoenoplectus tabernaemontani. Next base: position 27,442,987 of record CM073756.1, read on the forward strand.
CGATGAGGTATCAAATTTAGGGCCTTTGTTAAAAGGTTTCGACCTATTTTTGTTATCGTCGACTTGCGCCACACGGATTTAGGCGTAAAATATGGGCGTCATTGAATTTAATCTCATGCACCCCGAATGGTTTGACATCTCCATCAATTCTCTTTTGCTTACCATTCTCAATATATTTCAGGCATTGGTGCAGTAGTAGAAGGTATGACCCGATTACCATGAAGCCACGGCGACCCAAAGAACGCCCGATAAGAGGTTTCGTCAATGACATAGAATTTAGTAGGCGCTCTTAGGCTTCCGCATTGTGTGTTCGTAGTTATAGCTCCTGTGGCCTTTTGGGAGTTTTGATTGAAGCCATGAATAATCACCTTTTCATCGATAGATTCTTTACGTCTAAGGTGATGGTCTTTAGGGTTTTAAGCGCATGATATTGATCAAGACCCCGCGTCAACCAGATGCGACCAACCTTTGCCCTCCGCAGCTTCCGTGATGTATAGCGGCGGTTATGGTCGACGGTGCCTATTAAGAGGTCATCGTCTCGTAAAATTTATGTGCGGCCCGCTTGGCGTGAATAGGCTTCCCGCATATTTTGCTCTACGAAGTATGACTTGTACTTCTGGATCTTGCAAGGCCCGGATTAGCACCTCTTAGGTCTTGTGACATCATCAACGCGTCAAATATGCTTAATAGCGCCGGAATCTTACGCAGATGTGCCAACACATTATATTCTTCGCCCGTCGACCGGTCCTTTTCTAGGTTCTTGCTTGGATTCTCGACCTCTTTACCTTTATTCTGGACCTTGTCCTTTCCTTTATCTAATCCTTGGGAGCCTCGTCTCTCGGTATATAAGTCCCGACCGAGTACGCTTTACATTCTTCATTTTTGGTCCCGCAGGTGCTTGCTTCTCCTTCATCATTCGGAAGAACATCTCCTCTAAAGTTGGCATATCTTCGTCGTGAGAAGAATATACCATATTGCACGAAGCACCCCGCATCTCTTCGCTTTCTTCTTTATTTATTTCTTCATTTATATTTTCTTCCTTTTGACCTAGGGTTAACTTCTCCCGCCTTCTTTGGAGATGAAGTGTTGAAGGGTGATCGCTCGGATCGCCCCGCTCGTACTCTTCAATCTTGTTCTTTTTGGACTTGTCGTTTCTATGCTTCTTTTTCTTCTTAAGAACCCGATCTTGGCTCGGTCCACCTTATAGTATACCCCGGGTTTTGGTGGGACCACCGGCGTGATATCGTCTTTCCATTTCATGCCGTGTTCTTTCGAGAGCTTTAAGCATTTTAATCGATTTCTTCGATAGGTGCGTAGTCCATCGTTCTCTTGATCTTCACTTGATCGGCCCGGACTTTCTCTTCCTCATGAGAGATCGTATTGGCCTCGCTCATGGGTCGATGGGCTTTGCAAGAACCCTTTGGTAAAGTAATTTCACCATTTTTGTACGCCTTCTCGACCCAATCTTTGAAGACCCAAAGAATCTTCGATTGAGTGCCCTATTATTCGTGGTACGGCAAAAGTCGGGTTCGTCCGATTTATCGCATCTTCCGGCGCTTATCGTCACAGCAGGTTAGGCCGTTCTTCAAAGGCCCTCGAAGATTTGGGCAACTTTATCTTTTTCCGAAAGAGTACGGCCTAGATTTCTTTTGTTTAAGGGATTCAAAACTCCGTGAACTCCCTCCCGGGTTGGGTCCGGGTCCCTTATTATAATTGTTGCCATTTGTGCCATCGTCGCCGCCTTGGGTGTCTCGCGTTGGCAACCATCTTATCTTTCAACGAGGTGAATGCCACTTTGGTTTCAAATGCTCGGCCCTCGTTGCGCCTATTATTCATAAAGCTCTGCAAGCACGGTGTGCGGTGACATCCTTTCCATGTTGGATACCGATCCGAGCAAGTCTTTAAATGTGTTGACCTTTGTCACACCAAGAAGCATGCCCATCCACCCGTCAATGTTCTTCATGATTAGGTTGACGCCTCATCTTCGCTAATGTGCGGCCGCATTTAATGCCGAGGTTCCGCCATCTATTGATAAAATCGTCATCGACTCCCTTTCTTCGGGTTTAGTGCTTGCCAGACGGCTATGTTTATTTTGTCGACACCATGACAAATCGCGCCCCGAACGAGTCCGCCATCTCGTCCCCAGTCCCGATGTCGTTGTTTTCCAAATGAATAATACCATGGAAGGCGGTTCCCACTAGGCTTTGAGGGAATTGTCTTAACAACAAGCAGCATCATTGCCACCCGTGTTGCCGCACGAGGCTACAAAGTGGGCTGTGTGTTGTTCGGGTTGTGTCTTTGTTGCCTTCCCCGAGAAGGTCCCGAAGCGGGGATCACATACCCTTTAGGATATTCTTCTAAGTCATATATGGTGGTATGGATGTCCACGCTTTTTACAAGAGGGATAGCGTATCCACCTCCGCCTATTTGCATTTGTCGGGCAATCATGGCTTGAATCTCTTTCCGGATATTCCCGTTGGTTCACCCTCCACATCTATGGTTCTATGTGGATGGGGTTTAGAATCGACGGTTGTTTTCCTTATGATTGCTTTTGGTACCGTGGACCCCTTCGACGGAACTACCACTTTGAAATTGGCGTCTTGTGATTCTTGCAATGATTTGACCGCCTTAATCAATTCTTCATTTTGCTTCAAAGATGGTAGCGATTAGCTCCCGTTGCCTAATCGCTCTTCATCCCGTGCCTCGATGTGGCCTTTTAATATTTCTATCTCATCGATAGGCATCTCGGACGTGTTTCAACGTCATCTTCATTATCGAAGAAGTCGTGGTTTTCGTTGTGGTCTTCCCCTTCCCTCGCTATTGCCCCTGGTTGACTCTCTTGGGAGGTCTCCTTTTCTACCATTATTTTTGTTGGTATTGGTGACGTGAGCTTGATTAGGCGGGACCGGTCATCCCGAGTCATATTCACCTCAAGATCGTTGTCCGGATCGCATCGTAGCTTATGCCGATGGTGTTGACCGAGAAGTGCTCTTCATAGCGAGCGTTCTTTCTTCTTCTTCTTCGTTTGGTCGAGGCGTTATTATTTTTAGTTATCGAGTGGTATTCTCGAGCCTAATCGGCCGAATACACTCTTCTCGACCTAAGCGGCTAAACACGCTCTCGAACGAGCGTTAGACTGCCGCCGCCTTGTCGGGCCGGGCTTGAGATCGGGGCTTTGTTGGTCGGGAACCCTTCGGGACCCACACCGCCGGGTGCTAGGTGTTGCCTTTGATGTGAACCCTCTTCGGAAGTGCGGAGTCGAGACAATGGCTTGCGGCCGAGCCATGTCTTGAGATCGACCGAGCGGGAGACGTATTGTCTCGACCTAGCGTTTCTCACGCTCTTCCTCTCGCTGAGGCCCCGCGAGCCTTGTAGATGGCTTCGCAGGGCTCGAGACTGTGTCCCCGCGCGCCGAGGCCTTTGAGTTGGGCGAGGTGTGGGCTTAGGCACCTCCCATGCCCGGCGGAGTCGGCCCGTGGCCGAGTTCTGGCCACTATTCGAGAGCCGTGAATTTGTTGAGATCGGGATAGCCGGCCTAGCCACCACCTGAGTTCGGTATGCATCCAGGGCCCTCTTCCCGGACGCTCGAGAGTTGCGGTAGTTTGGGCCGCGCCGTTGGGGTCGTCCTCTCTTGGACGGTCGCCTTCTCCTCTTTCGGGGGGAGGTAGTAGGAGAGGCCATTACGTTGTTGGAGATCCCCTGGGAGTCGTGGTGATCGATTCTTCCTCCTCGTCCGGGATGGAGATCCGGACGGCCGCATGGAGTGATCGTGGCCACCGGAGCCGGGCCATAGACGCCGGGCTCTGTGGGATGGTCCCAAAGAACATGAATAGTTTGCCTTCCGGCTCTTTTGCAGAATGATGACGGCAGTAGGAGCGAGGTTGAAATTTCCAAAGTATGCCATTTCCCGCAAAAACAAAAACACTTGAAAATTATTAGTCATTTTAGCACATAAGACCACTTGTATCTCTTAACTATTCTATTTGACTCTCTCTTTCGTAGATAAGAGGAGAATCTAGGTCCCACCGGCGTGCTGCATCCCGTGCGACCCTTTTTCGCGCGCTCCGCACCGCCCGCCGCCGGCGATGGGTTGCGGAAGAAGGACACGGAGATCCCTCCCGAGCGTGCATCCGTCGGTGTCGCCGATTCTCGCCGTTTAGAGATAATTTGTATGCACATTCGTGGGGTTTTTTAGTGATTGTGAGTTCTTGTAGATTCCGGCGGGCGCAAGCCCCCACCGTTAATTACCCCGGGCTACGAACCTCGAGGCACCTCTCGGATCTTTGAAAGAGAGAAGCAAATAGTATAGTTAAGAGATAGTCAAGTGGTCGTCTAGGTTTATAAAAGGGATCTACTAAGATGAACCTACAAACAGACGGCTCAATCTAGGAAGACAAAACCTACAAACAGACGGCTTTATCCTATGGGGACGAACCTACAAACAGACCGGCTCAGCCCATGCCACCTCGAGATGTAACCTTACCAAATGCACTGTGTTAATCTCTTCATGGGGGCTTGAGGTGAGTCTACATACGTATCGACTCGACCTCCGTTGATCTAGAAGATAAACCTACAAACAGACGGCTCAATCTTAACTAGTCAACAACCAATCACACAAGATACAACTCAAGCACGAGCCTGGTTGATCTTGAGGTTGGTGAATCAGAGAAGGGTGGATATGGCCCACGTATTTCTTCTCACCGATCTTCTAGATCATGAATTCGTAGCACTAAGCCGATTCATAAACCTAGGAAACACATTGCACACAATGTCAAACCCGAAGCGCCGGGGCCGCTCAACATCGAGGCATGTGTTAGTGAAGGAACCTACCTACGTAACGGTTCACATTCACTCGCTTTGTGGATGAATCTACCAATGACCGATTCAATCTCACATTCTCTGAAATGAGCCAGAGACAAACTCATCGACGGACAAGTTCGCTCTTGCTACCAAATGGTCATGAATTACTTGTTCATGACACCGAGTCATTAAGATGTCACTTCGCTAGACATCGTAATGTTCTTCATCTTCAAAGTCGACATATCTCTCCATGCCGATGTCGTAGCTTTGGTCAATCTTCAACGAACGTCAAGATGTTCTTGTCTCGACTAATCATCCTACGTGTTGCATTTACTTGTGCAAAATTACTATGTAGCCCTACACCCCTTGTGTGAGCGTATTCAATCATGAGTTACTTGCTCATGGCAAACAGTCATTAAGATGTCACCTCTCTAGGACATCGTAATGTTCTTCTTCTTCGTAGTCGACGTATATCTTCATGTTAGTGTCGTAGCTCGGTTATTCTTCATCGTGTGTCAAGATGTTCCTGTCTCAACATATCTTCTCATATTGCTATGAAGTCTTAATCATCCCACGTCAAGATGTTCTTGTCTTGACTAATCACTTTAAATGTCATGTCATGTGTGCAAATATTCATATGTGGCTCTACACTCCTTATGTGAGCATATTTATTCATTTCTTAAAATGCACAAAGTCTATTATAATATCTTCCATTATTATAAAGATGCATTTATTATTATTATTATTATTATTATTACAATTATTATATTACTATTATTATTTTTATTATTATTATTTTTATTTCTTAAACCCTATTTGTCTATGTAGAAAATTATTTACAAAAATAAAAAGGGTAGCTATTAATATTTTTGGGATTTTTTATAATGGCTAAAATAATAGAATTTTATTTTTATTATTTCTAAACTCTATTTATTTTGTAGAAAATCACTTACAAAAATAATAGAAAGTAAGATAGCTATGTTTTATTTATATTTTTAAAAAAATGCTTATAATAGCTAAAGTGATAGAATTTTGTTATTATATTCTATTATATTGTAATACTATTCATTATGTAAGAATTATTTACAAAATCAAAAGATGGTTAGCTATACTATTTTACTATTATCATTATTATTATTATTATTATTTTATTATTATATATTTTTTTTAATATCTATAATAGCTAAAAGAAATCATTACTAATATTCTATTCTATTTATTATACTATTCATTATATCTATTTTTATTATCTCTATTTATTATCTATAGAAAAGTATAAGATTTTATTATTAGTCATAAGGGATGAAATTCATTATGTTTTTATTAAAACTATTATTTTTATCACATTTTATTCATCAAAAGTATATTTTTATATATTTGTATAGAAATAACAAAAGAAATACAATTCATATCATAAAACTATATTATTATTCTTTATTGTAATAGAAAATGTATAGTAGTATATTTTTTGTATATTTTTTTATTATTATTATTATAGAAAATATCAATATAATATCCATTATTATTATTATTATTTTTTTATCAAAGAATATAGCTAATCTCATTTTTTTATTATAGTATATTACTATCATCATTATTATTTCATGAAAAATCACTTGAAAAATCACTAAAATATATCTAGTTATTATTTATGATTTTTATTTGTATTTTTGGAATTTTTATAGCATTTAAAATGACAGTCAAATCTAGGTCAACTATATCAATATATGTAATGCATTTTGCTTTTAAAATGTTTTATTATGATTATATTTCTAAAACTGGAATATTATTGTATAGAAAAATAGTATGAAAAATAAGAAAATTTTAGAAACAAATTTGAGTCAATTTGGAGTTCAATAGCATTTTCAAATCATTTATTTACTCCATATTATTACTATTCTCGTTATTATTTAATTAACGGGCCTAACTGGGCCGCCAGATCCGTATCAAGATCGGCGCCTATCTTTCATTTAACTCTATTCTTATTTGGGCCGTCGATTTGCTTTGAGATTAATTTGTATTGAATGGACTACCAGATTCATATCCGCATCTTTATTTAATACGTATTTTTATTTCACACGTTCGATCTCTTCAAGATTCACACACGCGCGTTAATATCCGTGTCGTTGCGATTATCTCGACTCTCCACCAACAATGCCTTCTTCAAGATTCACGTTAACGACATCGCCGGCGATTGCGCCATCTTCCTTCCGATCAAAGCGATCGCTCTAGCGTCGCTTGTTATGAGGAATTATTCGCTGGTGCTGATCGACAATCTATACTATGAATCGTGTTGTATACCTATACCGAATGAATCAATTTGGTACCAATGGACCGAGTGTTACATTCTCTAAATTCAAAGCAATTGATCGTGTTTTCCATCAATTAATCACTCAATTAGCATCGTATATGCATGTGGTTACTTTCTAACATAATGGAATGATTCAAATTGATCTATGACTCAACTATCGAGATGATCATCGAATACAATGAAATCGTGGATATCCATTGCGATTCATCTCGAATTCCTATCACTCATCAATTGATATTGACATTAGCATGCTTAACATTCCTTGTAACATGTGCTTAGGCTGAAATATCCTTGATTATGCTTATAATTCCTTTTAATTTTCAACCGAGACGCAATTGTGTACACGAAACGCGATAATGTTGAATAGACTTCAAATTAATCGAGTTCTCAAGCTTTTAGCTGAGATCAATCGACTCTAAACGATTCTATGGACTCTAACACATATCATATTAACAAAGATTAGGATAATTTCAACTCAAGAATCAAGAATTGATCGATGAATTCAATCATACCGAAGTTCTCAAGTTCAAACCGAGATCAATCGATTTAACAGCCTCATTCATTGATCTTTAAACAAAATTCACTAAAAGAAATGAAAGATTCATGCTTTACAAGCTTGTATTACATGAGAGAGAGATGAAAATCAAAGAATATTGAATGAAAAATAAGTTTAAATTCAAGAACAAGACAATGCCATATCGATAATCAATCACAATCACATTCGAGTCTTTGATCTTCAAGAATCGAGCTTGTTAACTCATAATCAACAGAGAATAGGTTTAGAACTCACCGGATAAGCAATTGGAGTAAAATGAATCGAGTTCTCAAGTTAAAACTGAGATCAATCGATTTCAACACCTTCCTTCTTATCTCTTGCTCCTAACTTGCTCTTTCTCTCTCTCTGAGCTCTATAGTATATCACTTTCCTTTTGTCTCTTCTCTGTCTTGCGTGTTGTTCTTAATTTCCATGGATTAGGGGTTTATATAACAATAAAAGGGTGTACCAAAGGGGTTAGAGCTATACACCATCCATACACCAAAGAATCGAGTTAGATTGGCTCATGAACATGGTTCTTCAATTCGTTAGTGCTTCGTTATGACGCTGGCCCCATCTAAGCGAATCCAAAGTGATTCCTTGACTCGTTGACTAAGTTTGACTTATCTCTTATCTTCCATTCGCTCGTTAGAACCTTCTAGAGCATATAAACATGCTATATATACTCAAATCAATGCATCTAATGCACCCTTTGCTCTCTCGCCATTACCACTCTTCTTCAAAACCGTGAATTCAATCACCCGATTTCCACCTTTGGTCAAAAGCATATCTCCACCATCCAATTGATAATCTCCATCATCTAAACAAGATCGTGTAAGCATAGGGAAGCTACAAGCATTGCCAATTCAAGTCGAGAGTGCAAGGTTTCAAATTTCATCAATTTGCCCGATTTTATCACTCCTTCTCAATCGCTTCAATTCATCCCCTAATTGTCGCTTCTTTCTTCATCTACAAATACGCCTAAGTAAATAGAGAAGGTTTGCATCATCAATTTTGGATTCTCAAGTAGGAATGAAGTGCTTCATCAATTGCCCGAGGTATTCATCTCTCTCAATCACCTTATTCACTTGTTGTTTTTCAATTCGATCAATCGCACATACTCTCCTATGTATAAAGCTAGCTCTAGTGAAAGGAATCGAGTCGCGAGCTTGGAGAGCTTGATCACCTCTAATGGCGCCTTCTCGCCTCGTCGAGAAGAAGGAAGAAGAGAGGGAGGGGAGAAGGAGAAGAGAAAGAGGAGGGTGCGTCCGGCGCACGTAGTCCACAACAGGTGGGACCCACAACGAGGTGCAACACGAGCGAGCCTGTGTACACACCGCTTCTTTCTTTTGATTTAAATCTCTCGATTAGATCCGTGCATAAAGCTAGGTGCATGACTCGCGTCGTATGAGCTATACATTCATAAACCCGACAAATGGGCCCCATATGTAAGTATATGAATCTCTACCATTAGTCCACTCGTGGATTAGTTAACCCCTCGCTTAAAACTAATCGATCCGACTTGGCACACTCGACAGTCCACTTGTTTAATCAATCCATTAATCATCTCGTTATAGTATTAATCCATGCCGAGGTGGCTCTCGTAAGTAGTGCCATGTGGCACCAGGGTGGCGAGGTGGTCTCCTCTCTGGGTCGTGCCATGTGGCATGTGGTCAAGTTGGGACCTTCGGCGTGGTGCCACGTGGCACCAGCGCGAGGCGGTCTCTCCGTCGTGCCATATGGCATGTGGTCGGGTTGGGCTGACCTCGGCGTGGTGCCATGTGGCACTAGGGTGGCGAGGTGGCCCATCGGGTCGTCCGCCACGTGGCACCGAGGTGGGGCCCACCGTCGCTGACTCATACCAGGCGGGGCCCACATGGCCGAGTGGACCAATAAAGGCCGACACGTGGCACGAGGTGGCCCAAAGCTGAGACGCCGACACGTGGCACACCTCTCTCTTCTCTTATTTTATTCCTTCGTGTTTCGCACCCAGCTTGTACCCGTAGTCGTCGTTATCCCCAACTTGCACCCGTAATCGCTTCCGATCAAATCTCACCCTTGATTAATTCATTTATTCTCGCCTTTATTTTCCCCGAATTTATTTTAATAGCTCCACTTATCCAAAAATCATGAAAATTTCACCAAAAATCCCTAAAATCATGATGATCATCCCTGTAATTTTTAATTCCATTTTTACCCCTCCTTCTCTGAATTAAAAATTCTTTTATCAATAAAACCCTATTATTCCTTATGAATTAATCCCTAATCTCAATTGTAGCTCAATGTCTCTCGCCAATTATCTCCTCTTGCAGAAACCACCCTAACTAAATACCAATTAGACTTATATTGATATTCATTAGGGCTTGATTTGATCAAATGCCGACTACTTATCAAGAATTAATACAAATCTAGACTTGATCGTGGTCGCTCCCACTTTGGCACCTGATCGCCTTGTGAAATTGACTTTCAATCCCTTAACATGAGGGTGACTTGGTCAAAGAACCGACTACTTATCAAGAATTGACACAAATCAAAGCATGGTTAGGTGGTTGCTCGCAGCTTTGGCACTGTGTCACTTGAAAGCAAAATCACATTTGGAATTTCTCATGATTAGTGCATCAAAATGCTAGCTTGGCATTGACATCATTTCATGTAGTGTAGGATTATACCGCTTCAGCCTCCTTTCTAGGGTTAGCTTCAAAGGCAGATCTCTAGGGTCCAATTCTCGACTCCTTCAATAGGTCACCGAGGCGTGGGTCCACCGTCGCTGAAAATGGTCATATGGATGACTCATCGATAGGCTATGCTATTAGGTTCATCTACAAGGGGTCGCCAAAGTGGGTCCCACTTGTCGAGAAAACATAATCAAATGGTCGACCCATCAGAGATTTTTCTCTCCTAAATCTCCCGAGGGTCACCACCTCGAATGAGCAGAGTGGTGGGGTATTTATATCCTCGTCTTTCACCATATTATTCCACGTGGGATTAATGCTTAACTCTGCTCCGGTTGGTTAGCTTTCTTAGCAAAATAAAGCTAGGTCCATATCATCGAGTCGCTTCCTAAGGGACCGCCATGTGGGTCCCACTTGTCGAAAAGATAAAATCACATGGTGACACCCAAGAGGTCTCCTCTCTCCTCGATCTTCTTGGGTGTCACACATGCCGAGTGGATAGAGAATAGCTAATGGGGTATTTATACTCTTCACTTCATGCCCAACATTCCATTCATGGGACTAATGGATTTGTTCCCGGTTATGCAAAATGATTTTCCCCGATCGAGGGTTGGCCACCTTTCCACCGCTCTCTCTTCTCCCCTTTCTTATGATTCATCATTAACCATCAATTGTTTTATTTCATTTATTCATTTATTCATCCTTGAAACTTTTCAAGGGTAAATTCATATGACATGGCTTTGATGACTCAGATCATCCACATAGCACTCAACTATCTTGTGGATTAGATCGTCGAATATTTTCGTCATCGCCCGTTGGTAGGTGGCACTCGCATTTTTCAGCCCAAACGGCATGACTTTGTAACAATATATGCCAATCGGCGTGCGAATGCCGTGTGCCTCTCATCTTCTCGGCGCCATTTTAATTTGATTATAACCCGCATAACCGTCCATGAAGGAGAAGACTTCATAGGAGGATGTATGATCGATTATGATTTCTAAGCACGGGAGCGGAAATCATCCTTAGGGCACGCCTTGTTTAAGTCCCGAAAATCTACACAGATGCGAATCTGCCCATTTTTCTTCTTAACCGGGACAATGCTAGCCACCCATTCTGGTGTCTCTTCTTCCCGTATGAAGCCGGCGTCGATGAGTTTCTTTGTCTCCTCCACGACCTTTTCTTCGAGTTCTATTCTCATCTCGCCTCTGCGCTTGTTTAATCGGCTTGAAGGTTGGATCAATTTTAAGTAATGGACCGCCACGTTGGGATCTAATCCGTGCATTTCTTTATAACTCCAAGCGAAGCTACCCATATAGCTTTTAAGGAATGTCTTCAACTCGTCACCACCTCCTTGGTAACGACGCGCTTATGAAAGTCTGGTCGTGGGTCTCCTTCCATCCCCGCATTGATTTCACTAACTCATCGACCGTGTTAGGTTCCTTTTCCACTAAGTTGTTTCAAAGCATTTTTCAGACCAGGGGTATTGTCCTCTTCTGTTTCATTATCCCGCATCTCAATGAAGTCATGCAAATGCCTTTCTTTCATACGGTACTCGTTGAGAGACCCTCAAAGCATGTCGCGTCATCGCAGCTTATACCCTAATCCCCGGTGTATTTTATTTTACCATCCAGGCCCAGGACTTTATTCTCGCCGCCATTCCGCAGTTCATCAAAGCGCTTGGCCTCGGCCTTGGATATGTCTCTCGACATTTTGCCCTTTTCGCCAATTTATATAGCTCCTTTCCAAAGGGATGAGATGCACGTCACCGCTCGTTGCATTCTCCGATTCTTGTTCTATCACCCATTTCTTCCAAGTGTTGTGATCGGGTTCTTCGTAGACTGGTGAATCGCTCCGATAGAAAATTATGGCCTTGTGAATGATAGTTTTCCCTTTGATGCGTTCCACCTTTGCCGCAACACAATAAAGGTTTTCGTGGTTTGGATGTGGTTCACTTCCTGGTATGAGGTCTTTAAAATGCCTTTCGGGAACCACAAGTAATCTCTAGCGCCGCCATCTCCTCTTCTATTTCAATATTCATGACCGAGTTGGAGCGGAGATTTCTTTGATCGGCTTTCGTCTCGCAACCTTAGGTTTACTAGGTACGGAGTGTGCGAGATCGTATAAGCCACCCCTTTGCCCTTGTTATTCAGTTATGCGGAGCCGGGTCTTGTTGAAAGCTCTTCGGGAGTTGGATCGTCCCATTTTCGTGCCCTTCTTCTATAAGGTCCTTGAATACCCAACATTCTTCAATTGTATGGCCCAATATGCGATGATAAGGGCAGTAACTCGCTTCGCCGCTCTTTCTATGTCGGCGGGTCTTTTACAGACGGAAGTGTTAACCCACTCTTTAGGGCCTCGCTCAAATATCCGAGCGTTTTATTTTTCAGAAAGAGTATGGTTTACTCTTCTTGACCTTGAGGGTTTGCATGACGGTCGATTGCTTAGCTTTCGTTTCTTCCCCTTTGATTCATCTACTATGACAATTACCCGTTTGCCGCTATCGGTGTTTGCCTTTCAGGGGGTCCCGGAACGGGGTTCGCTCGTCACCTCCTTGAGTAGCTCGGAGTTATAGATCGCGGTTTTACGGTGTTTTCAATCATTATCATGATTTCATTGTGTTGCACTTTAATATCCCGCATCACTTCCCATTGTTCGACACTCTCTTCTATTATTTTCAACTTGGTGCCTTATTTCATCGATCGCATTCCAGACGCGACCTTCAAAATTTTCCCGCCATGAGCGTTCTTCATTTATAGACCTCAGCCTAACCGGGTTATCCCTTCCGCTACCGGGTCCCGTGTTGATCATATATGACTCCTCACTTTCATTGTCTGTCTCAGGCCCTTTATATGGCTTCTTGAGGATGTGATAGATGATCTCTTCGTCAGACTCTTCTTCCCAGGGTTGACGATCATGGCCAGATTCTTCTCCTGAGGTGATGTCGCCCGAGTCGTTGGAATCTTCGGAATCTTCTCCCGAAGTTGCCTCTATGATCTGAATTTGAGGGTGTGGCATGTGCTTAAAATTGAAAATGACCTCCTCTTCGTAATCACTTGCATTGATTTCGCTCGGTTTTATTTGGGCTTTATACGCACCACCGTTTAAAGCGGAAGGTTGCTTCTTCACCCGACTTTCTCCGGTCTTTGGGCTCGAGCACCTCGGGGTTTGATATTAAATTTGACCTCTTCTTCTTCTCCGGATGAGGTATCAAATTTAGGGCCTTTGTTGAAGGGTTTCGACTTCGCTTTTGTCATTGGTCGGCTTGGCGCCACACGGCGGATTTAGGCGAGTAAAATATTGGGCGTCATTAAATTTAATCTCATGCACCCCGAATGGCTTGACATCTCCGTCAATTCTCTTTTGCTTACCATTCTCGATATATTTCGGGCACCGGTGCAGAGTAGTAGGGTATGACCCGATTACTATGAAGCCACGGGCGACCCAAAGAATGCCCGATAAGAGGTTTCAAAGGCGTCGATGACATAGAATTTAGTAGGCGCCTTTAGGCTTCCGCATTGCAGTTCGTAGTTATAGCTCCTGTGGCTTTTGGGAGTTTTGTTGAAGCCATGAATAATCACCTTTTCGTCGATAGGTTCTTCACGTCTAAGGTGATGGTCTTCGTGGTTTTGAGCGGCATGATATTGATCGAAGACCCCGCGTCGACCAAGATGCGGCCAATCTTCGCCCTCCGCAGCTTTCGTGATGTACGGTGGGCGATTGTGGTCAACGGTGCCTATTAGGAGGTCGTCGTCGTAAAATTTATGCAAAGGGCCCGCTTGGCGGTGAATAGGGCTTCCCGCATATTTTGCTCGATGAAATATGACTTGTACTTCTCGGGATCTTGCAAGGCCTGGATTAGCACCTCCCTTAGGTCTTGTGACATCATCAACGCGTCAAATATGCTTAATAAATACTGAATCTTACGCGAGATGTGCCAACACATTATATTCTTCGCCCGTCGACCGGTCTTTTCGGGTTCTTGCTTGGATTCTCGCCTCTTTTCCTTTATTCGGGCCTTATCTTTCCCTTATCGGAATCCTTGGGAGCCTCTGTCTCTCTGTATATAAGTCCGGACGGAGCACGCTTTGCATTCTTCATTTTTGGTCCCGTAGGTGCTTGCTTCCCCTTCGTCATTTGGGAAGAACATCTCCTCTAAAGTTGGCATATCTTCATCGTGAGAAGAATATACCATGTTGCACGAAGCACCCCGCATCTCTTCGCTTTCTTCTTTATTTATTTCTTCATCTACATTTTCTTCCTTTTGACCTAGGGTTAGCTTCTCCCAGTCTTCTTTGGAGATGAAATGTTGAAGGGTGATCGCCTCGGGATCGCCCGCTCGCATTCTTCAATTTTATTCTTTCCGGACTTGTTGCTTCTATGCTTCTTTTTCTTCTTAAGAACCCGGTCTTGGCTCGATCTACCTTATAATATACCCCGGGCTTTGGTGGGACCATTGGCGTGATATCGTCTTTCCATTTCATGCCAGGTTCTTTCTTGAGAGCTTTAAGCATTTTAATCGATTTCTTCGATAGTGCGTAGTCCATTGTTCCTCTTGATCTTCGCTTGACCGGCCCGGACTTTTCTTCCTCGTGAGAGATCGTGTTGGCTCGTTCATGGGCGATGGGCTTTGCAAGAACCCTTTAGGTAAAGTAATTTCACCGTTTTTATACGCCTTCTCGACCCAATCTTTGAAGACCCAAAGCAATCTTCAATTGAGTGCCCTATTATTCCGTGGTATGGGCAAAAGTTGGGTTCGTCCGATTTATCGCATCTTCCAAGGCGCATCGGTTTCGGCAGGTTAGACCATTCTTCGTGCCCTCTCGAAGATTTGGGCAACTTTATCTTTTCGAAGGAGTACGGTTTAGATTTCTTTTGTTTGAGGGACTCAAAACTCCGTGAACTCCCTCCGGATTGGGCCCGGGTCCCTTGTTGTAATTATTGCCATTTGTGCCATCGTGCGTCGCGCCTTGGGTGTCTCGCGTTGGCAACCATCTTATCTTTTAACGAGGTGAATGCCACTTTGGTTTCGGCTCGGGCTCCTCGTTGCGGCCTATTATTCATGAAGTTCGGCACGGTGTGCGGTGACATTCTTTCCATGTTGGATACCGACCTCGAGCAAGTCTTTAAATGTGTTGACCTTTGTCACACCAAGAAGCATGCCCATCCACCCGTCAATGTTTTTCATGATTAGGTTGACGGCCTCATCTTCGTTAATGTGCGGTCGCATTTGATGCCGAGGTTCCGCCATCTATTGATAAAATCGTCATTGACTCCCCTTTCTTGGGTTTAGTGCTTGCAGATCGGCTATGTTTATTTTGTCGATACCATGACAAATCGTGCCCCGAACGAGTCCGCCATCTCGTCCCAGTCCCGATGTTGTTGTTCTCAAATGAATAGTACCATTGAAAGGCGGTTCCCACTAGGCTCGAGGGAATTGTCTTAACAACAACAGTGCATCATTGCCGCCCGTGTTGCCGCATGAGGCTACAAAGTGGGCTGTGTGTTGTTCGGGGTTCGGGTCTTTGTTGCCTTCCCGGAGAAGGTCCCGAAACGGGGGATCACATACCCTTTAGGATATTCTTCTAAATCGTATATGGCGGTATGGATGTCCACAGATTTTTAACGGGAGGGATAGCGTATCCACCTCCAAAGCCTATTTGCATTTCTTTGGGCAATCATGGCTTGAATCTCTTTCCGGGATATTCCCGTTGGTTCAGCCTCCACTTCTATGGTTCTATGTGGATGAGGTTTAGAATTGACGGGTTGTTTTCCCTTATGATTGCTTTTGAGTACGTGGACCCCTTCTTGACGGAACTACCACTTTGAAATTGGCGTCTTGTGATTCTTGCAATGACTTGACCGCCTTAATCAGTTCTTCGTTTTGTTTCAGCATGGTAGCAATTAGCTCCCGTTGCCTAATCAGCTCTTCATCCCGTGCCTCGATGTGGCCTTTTAATATTTCTATTTCATCGATGGGCATTTCGGGCGTGTTTCAACGTCATCTTCATTGTCAAAGAGATCGTGGTTTTCGTTGTGGTCTTCCCTTCCCCGCTTTGTTGCCCTCGGGGTTGACTCTCTTGGGTGGTCTCCTTTTCTACCATTATTTTTGTTGGTATTGGTGACGTGAGCTTGATTAGGCGGGACCGGTCATCCTGGGTCATATTCACCTCAAGATCGTTGTCCTGGATCGGTGTCGTAGCTTATACCGATGGTGTTGACCGAGAAGTGCTCTTCATAGCGAGCGGTTCTTCTCTTCTTCTTTGTTTGGTCGTGGGCGAGTTATTTTCGGGTTATTGAGTGGTATTCTCGAGCCTAATCGGCGAATACACTCTTCGACCTAGGCGGTGAACACGCTCTCGGCGGAGCGTTGATTTGCCGCCTTGCGGGGCCGGGCTTGAGACCGGGGTTTTGTTGGCCGGGAACCCTTCGGGACCCACACCTCGCCGGGTGCTAGGTGTTGCCTTTGATGTAAACCTCCTTGGGTGTGGAGTGGAGACAATGGCTTTGCGCCGAGCCATGTCTTGAGATTGACCGGAGCGGGAGACATGTTGTCTCGACCTAGCGTTCTTGACGCTCTTCCTCTCGTTTGAGGGCCCCGTGAGCCTTGTAGATGGCTTCCGCAGGGGTTTGAGACTTGTCCTGGCGGCGCTGAGGCCTTTGAGTTGGACGAGGTGTGGGCTTAGGCACCTCCCATGCCTGGCGGAGCTGGCCTGTGGCCGAGTTCTTGGCCACTATGCGGAGAGCCGTGAATTTGTTAGAGATCGGGATAGGCGGCCTAGCCACCGGTTGAGTTTTGGTATGCATCCGGGCCCTCTTCCGGACGCTTGAGAGTTGCGGGTAGTTTGGGCTGCGACCCTTTGGGGCCGTCTTCTTAGACGGTCGCCTTCTCCTCTTTGGGGAGGTAGTAGGAGAGGCCATGACATTGTTTGAGATCCCCTTGGGAGTCGGGGTGATCGAGTCCTCCTCCCCGTCGGGATGGAGATCCGGACGGTCGCGGGAGTGAAGGTGGCCTTTGGAGCCGGGCCATAGATGGTGAGTTCTTGCGGGATGGTCCCGAAGAACATGAAGAGCTTGCCCTCTCGGGCTCTGTGCGGAGTGACGGTGTAGGGAGCGAGGTTGAAGTTTCCAAAGTATGCCATTTCCTGCAAAACAAAAACACTTGAAAATTATTAGTCATTTTAGCACATAGAAGACCACTTGTATCTCTTAATTATTCTATTTGCCTCTCTCTTTCAGAGATAAGAGGAGAATCTAGGTCCCACCGGCGTGCCAGATCCTGTGCGACCCTTTTTCGCGCGCTCCGCACCGCCGCCGGGCGATGGGTTGCGGAAGAAGGACACGGAGATCCCTCCCGAGCGTGCATCTCTGGGTGTCGGCCGATTCGCCGTTTAGAGATTATTTGGATGCACATTCGGGGGTTTTTAGTGATTGTGAGTTCTTGTAGA